>JAFEMH010006935.1:0-108151 GCA_022495995.1 Adenophora triphylla var. japonica
ATCGATCCATCAAGCATGGGGTTTGTTATGTGCGCAACACTACAAGGTAGTGTATGTGATAGCAAAGGCAAAACCAATAACACATATCATCAATCAAGTTATAATAATATCTTGATGGTCAGGTTATAGACTCACAGCAAAAAAGTTGAAAAGGAATAGTACCTTTGGCTGCTAGATATAGGTAATAAGTCGACTCTGCCAACTCGGGGTGCAGGATGGCCAATATCTCTCTGTTAGGTGCAGCATCTGATGATCCAACAGATACCTAAACAAATAGTCAAAAAACTTTTTCATTAGACTCAGCTACGCCATATATCAAATGCAACTACTATGAGAAACAGTGAATGAATAGTGGATAATGAAAAGGTGATGGACAACAAAGAAGCATGATGCCTTTCTGGAAGTAACTCCAAATTCCTCCCATACATACTGAAAAACTTTGTGATGTGATGAATTAGCTGCTGTAACATCTCCATTAAGAACCTAATCACGAAAGAAATCTATCAAAGTGTCCTAAAAATTAATCTATTTTCCCAGGAAATTGGCATGCAAGTATGTGTAACCTGCAAAAACCAGGACAAAATGCTTGAAGGCTTGTAAGTTATCAACAAGTTGCTTCCAGTCTTCCCATGTCAGCTTTGTGGTACCCTATAAACAAAGCTTGAAAAGGTTTGTAAAGTATTTGCCACTGATGAAAAAGTAGCACACACTAGGATTCTAATGGAAAACTGGGTAAACTAATTTTCGACTGATAGAAAATCAAAAGTCAACATCAAACAATCAGAAGGGGAAAAAAACAAGCACACCAGCTATTACCTGCCTGCTCATTACCGTAGAACTATCTGAAATATTTCTGTACAGCAACATATGCTGACTGAAACATCCTCCAAAATTCATCTCTTCCAAAAAAGAATGTGGGATACCTGCAAAGAATGAACCAACCCCTTGTGGATAGGAAAATGGAAAATATATATGAGAAACAAAACATCATAAAGAGATTGTTCCTAAAACGTAGCGGCCCGGAGGTCAGGTGTACCTGCACTCATTTCCAGAGGAGTACTGCATCCATTCCCCACTTTACAGTACAATGTAGTACCTAGAAGGTTCAGAGAACATCCACATGCTCCATAACCTGCGAAGAACGCAGCAGCTGCAGATTCGCTGTCTAGGGATCACCAGTTAACTGTGTGTCAACGCCCACAATTTCAAGAATAAAGCGACCCTGAAAAAAACAACAGTAGAAGATAAATAAATAGATTATTAACTCAATGATAATAAATAGGTCAAATAAGACCTTGAAATTTCTTCTCCCATTGATAATGAATAGGTAAGGGTGAGGAGGAGGGGCAGAGAACTTCGCATGCTCCATAAATTACGAAGAGCAAGCAAAGCTGCAGATTCAAGCATCTAGGATCACCAGTTAACTGCTGACAACGCGCCCCACTTTCAATGAATAAGCGGCCCTGAAAACTACAGAAGATAAAATAAATAGATTATTAATAGATGATAATAAATAGGTCGAAGTAAGACCTGACATTTCTTTTTTCCATTGGTAATGGGTAAGTGGGCGAGGGAGGAGGGGCAGAGTATAGAAAGCAAATGAAACCACTTCACGTTGAACCAACAAAAGAAGTTTAACGCTCCCCACCACTCCCAGAAGTGCTTGTTTCAGTTGTTCTCATTCTCCACCACGCCATACTGTTCAAAGAGTAATGCATTGGCGTGGGCGTCATTTCATAAATGAAAAAGAAATCCATGTATTATTTTATCAAACATAGTAAAATGAATTTTAAAATGACGCCCTACAGCGACTGTACTTCATTTTATTCATGGATACATTAATTTCAACAATATTCTGGGATTAACATAGCTTTAGGTGTGGAACTCCAAAATGAAAATGGTTAACCATTCATTCTTGACTTAGGAATTACCTCAAACTTAATTGAAGCATATGGCAACCCAGCAGGGATATCAAAAGCTGGTAAAAACCGGTTGCCCAAATCTTGAGGCAGGACAAGGAGCTGATTATAATATATTCCTCAACCAACCTGTTTGTACATTAAGTTGCAAGAATATGAGCTGAAACATGTCCTCCAAGAACTCTTATGTTGCACAACACAGTAAGGGTAGAGGGAGAAATTAAAACACCAAACAGGTTACTCCTTAATAACATTGAGAGATCAGAAGTGATTACCACAGGTTTTATATTAGTCATACATTAAACTTCAAACAAAGATCAGTAAAATACCAACACTTGACATTGTTATCCTATATTTAAAATGGTATATTTTTTGATAATCACTGACTTTGATAGAGCAGTATTGGGGAATATGGACTTGTATGAACATTCTTGAAAAGAAGGAAATCGTTATGATGTAGGTTATAAATTGAAGCAAGTTGAAGCCAAATAAAACAATTATATCTCAGACAGATTTACCCTTGCATCAACAGCAAACTTTGCATTCTCCGAAGCCAAATAACCACCCTTTCAAATTCTGTAATGTTACCCAATACAAAAGGATGAGAGAGAGAGAGAATGTGTAAAGAAAGCAATATATGGGAGATGCTGACAGTGCCAAATAAGAGACATGTAAAAAGGAATGGAACTAGACCCTAATATTATACTCGCCTCTTACCAGAAGAATATCATACCTGGACAATGATTCCATAAGCGTAAGGGGGGATCAACTATATGTTGAGGTAGGTATTCCAACTAAATTTCAAACAAAGAGGTAATTTAGTTTTTACAATAGCATCATCGCCAAGTTCCCACAAGAGAAGTAGTTACCTTTAGATAGCCAAGCTCTCGCTAAGAGAGTTGGTAAGTTTGGTCATTGGTTTTAGTTCGTCATGCTGCAAAGAAGTAACTTTAACTTAATTTTTGGTTAAAAATCAAACTGAAAATATTCAATGTAATAAGGCAATCAGAAGTTCGAACTGACCAGAAATGCCATGCATCATGTAGTTGTAATATGCATGGTAAAACCTGGAAAAGATGAAGGTCAAGTTTATTGTCAGTCCCACGTTCCCATTCACAATCAAGTCATGGCACTTGAAATGTACTCCCTCCGTCCCCACCTCAAACCGGACTCACTTTTTGGGCACATTAATCAAGGAAAAGTAAAGTAGGAGAGATGTGTTGCGAGTATGAAGCGTAAAATAGGAGAGAGAATGAGTGGGAGGAATAGTAAGTTGATTGGTGTTGTGAGTATAAAATTAAATCAAGAGAGAGAATGAGTAGGAGGAATAGTGTAAAAACTTTGCCATTTTGGGAAGTCCGGTTTGAGGTGGGACGGACGAAAATGGAAATAAGTCCGGTTTGAGGTGGGACGGAGGGAGTATAGGTGATAAATAAATAGATTCTGTGTAAGGCAAACTTACTCTTTGATTCTTCTTTTCTCTTTCACTTTACAACTCCCTCAGTTCTCAAAAGAAGTGTCACTCTTCCTTTTTGTCCCAAGAAAAAGAACAGTACTTCTACCAATGGGGTATAAATATGAAGTAATCCCCAAAATGCTCAATCAAAAGAGTCTTAGAAAAAGTATGCAAAATTATATTGGGCCCCCACAATTCGAGTTCATATCCCTCTTTCCTTTTCAGGAGATTTAACCAGTTCTCTTGATAAAACAAGCTACTTAGATAGAATGTCAACATAAGCCTGAAGAAGAAGTATAGTGCGATCCAATTTGCGGAGATTCAAAGTTATGACACCCCCATGTGGCAAATAGAGTTTAAGAAAAAAATAAGAAAGAAAGGGGGGGGGGGAGAAGCTAAATAACGTATTCCTAAACAACAGACAAAATGGAGTCAAAATATTTATCGGTGGTCTATGCTACAATCACCCAATTCCAAGTCCTCTTAGTAAAAGTTTCATCATAAGATAGTTCAAATAGCACGGCCTAGTTTCACAGTTTTCAAGGATGAAATCAACACATATATACTAATGATAACCAAACAGTTAGACTATGAAAAATCCTCAAGGCAACCTTACTACACTAGACTTTACTGGAAACAAATCTGGTCTAGAAACATATAAAACACAAGCTGTGGTCAAAGGGAGGTGTGGATCAGCATATATGTCATGATAGCACATCAATTTTACAGAAGCACGTGCAGAACAAAGAAACAGGATATGATATTACCAAGTGCAGATGCTACTGATGCGAGTTATGCTGGTCAGTCCCAGAGATTCAATAATTACGTCCCAATCGTTTCATCAAACAAAGGGATTTGTTACAGTTAGTAATGTGATGGCAAACCAATCAAGTTATGAGTATGTCTGGATGACAGGTTATAGACTTGAGCAAATAAGTTGAAAAGGAACAGTACCTTTGGTTGCCTGATATAGGTATTATGATGATCCAACAGATACCTAAGAGATAGTCAAGAACTCGCCATTAGATCAGCTACAGCATAAATCAAATGCAACTACTACAAGAAACTATGCAGATAGTGGATAATAAAAGGTAATGGCCAACAAAGAAGCCTGATACCTTTTTGGAAGTACTCCAAATCTCTCCCATAAATGAAAAATAAATAAATTGTGATGTGATGAATAAGATGCTGCAACATCGCCAAGAAGAACCTGATCACAATAAACGATTAGACACCCTCAAATTCATTCATTTCAGGAAATTGTCATGGCAATGCATACCTACAAACCAGACCAAAATGCTTGAATGTTTGTAAGTTGCTTTCCCAGTTCTCATGTCAGCTTCATGGTGCCTATACAAAGTAGAGAAGTTTGTAATATTTGCCACTAATGAAAAAGAAGCCCACTGGATTTAATGGAAAACTGAAGGGGGGGGGGTGTAAAACTAAAGTGAACATAAAACTCACAGAAGGAAAAAAAAAATTAAGCACGCCAGGTATTATCTGTGCTCATCACCATGGACCGTATCTGAAATATCTCTGTACAGCAAAATAGGCTGATTGAAAAATCCTCCAAAATTAATCTCTTCCGAAAAGAATGTGGTCTTTAATTAGACACTCATAGAATGAATCAAAACCTAAAAAAATGAAAACATATAGAAAAAAGAACATCAGAAAGAGAATGTTCCAAATCGAGCTGCGAAAAATCAGATGTACCAGCATGATTCCAGAGGAGTGCTCAATTCAGTCCCCACTTACGACATCCAGTGTAGTCCCTAAAAGTTTCAGAGAATTTTGCATACGAAGAGCACACAAAGCTTCAGGTTCAAATATAGGATCGCCGGTTGAATGTGATAATGCTCCAATTTCAAGAATAAGTGGCCCTGAACCTACAAAAAAAAGATTATTTATCAATAAATAGGTCAAATAAGACCAGAAATTTCTTCATTCGTGAGTAATGGGTAACCGCAAGAGGAAGGGGGAGGGTAGAGTACAGAACAACAAAACTAATGTTCCTCACCACAACCAGAAGTACTTGTTTCAGTTGTCTCATTCTCCATCACACCATACTATACAAAGAGTAATGCATTGCTGGTGTATCATATTTATAAAATAAACAAGAACCCACATAATAATTTATTAAATATAGAATGATATTTTGTATGAATAGAAATGATGTCATACAGCTCCATATTTCATTTTTATTCAAGGATACATTGAATTCAACATTAAGTTAGGACTAACATAGCTTTAGTAGAAGTTAGAATTACAAATTGAAAATGGTTAACCCTTCATTCTTGACTTAGGAATTACCTTTAGTTAATCCAAGCATATGGCAACCCAGTAGGGGTATCAAAAGCTGGTAAAACCCGGTTGCCCAAACATTGAGCCAGGACAAGAAGCTGATTATCATAAATTCCTTTTACCAACCTGTTTGCAGAATCCCCATGATGATCGGAAATACCATGCATCATGTAGTTGTAGTATGCATGGTAGAACCTGGAAATATGAAGGTCAAAAGTTTACTGTCAGTCTCATGTTCCCATTCACCATCAATGCATAATGCTCAAAATGTATTGTGATAGAGAGAGAGATTCATCTAAGGCAAACTTACTCTTTTGATTTTTCTCTTCTCTTCCACTTTATTACTCCTTCAGTTCCCAAAAATAGTCACTCTTCCTTTAATTGACCCAAGAAAAATAACCGTACGTCTAAAAATAGATAGCATAATCCTCATACCTAACATCATTAGTCTGAAGACAAGCATAGTGTAATCCTCATACAATTTTTTTTTGGTACATAAGGAAAGATTCAAAGCTAAATAATAGACTCCAAAATTCAAACAACAGACAAAAGGGAGTCAATTTTTATCAGTGGTCTATGCAACAATCACCCAATTCCAAGTAATTTAAGTAAAAGTTTCATTAAAAGATAGTTCAAATAGAAAAACCTAGTTTCGCAATTTTCATGGATGAAATCAGCAATCACATATTAATTATAACCAATAATGTCGCAGATTGGGGGAAAACAAGTAATTTTACTTTACATTGAATAAATCGCTCACATATCAAGAATGTACGAATTAGGTTGATTAAAACCATAGCTACCGTAAAACTGAAAGGAAAAGGGGAACTTACATCTTGCGAACTTCTAACTAATACGCCTCCGTTTAGAACCCTAAAATCAATCAAGCTCGGACGTCCGAGGGTTTCAAGATGGAGAAATCCCCAAGAAAATGAGAATCCATTTCCATATGTTGCCGGGAAAATAAGCTTATGATCGAGTTTATATGAACGTTATGTTGACTGCGTGGAAAAAAAACTATTGCCCTTCTATCTTTCTTATTGAGCCACGTGTCACATGACCGTTGGGTTTATGCGTGGAAAATAAGCTTTCGCCTTTTATCGTTCTAATTGGGCTTGGCTTGTAGTTCAATTTCGGCCCTTTTTATCTTTTTAATTGGATTCAGGCCCAATAAATTTTAAAGTTTTATGTTTGCTTCACTTCTACATTTTCATTAGTAATTAAAAAATTCATTCAAAAGTTAAATTTAATCATAATAAACTTCATCAATTAATAATTCACCAAAAATTTAAAAATGGAATGCCTATAATATCCTTTAAAATTTACCATGTGAGAAGTACTTGTTAATTTTTGGATGAAGTTTGTTAAAAAAAATGATGACAATTAGCTTTTAATATTTGATCAAAATTTGAAGACAGTACATGAGAAAAATTGAAGCCAATTCAATTTGATTCTAGTTATTATTTACTTATTTAATTAGTTATTTTAAGCAAGCCATATTGATTATAGATATTCTTCTCTCTGTCTTAAAATAAATATTCATTTTTTATTTTTTGCTTTTTTTTAATAATTAAGGTGTGTGAAAATCTATTTTTAATTTTGCAAGTATATAATAAATAGTGAAATTGTTTTTGGGACGGGGAGTAATCAGCATAGCATAGAATACTGGATAGCGAACCAAAAATTGAAATTAATTGTGTACCATGAATTAAGAAAAACAAGAGGGGGAACACAATTTACTTCTGTGTTTATTTATCATCACGCAACACAAAATTGGCAAAAATTTACAGCAATACAAAAAGGCCTATAATATCTTCACATCTTCATTAAAATAATAATAATAACATTAGTTAAAATTATGAAGAATTTAAGTCTTTCCCAACACATTTTACTTCTTAGAAATAAAATCTAAAAAAAAAATAAAAGGAAAAAAAGAGAGGAAAAAAAAGACCATGTCTTTCTTTGCAGGTGACTGATTAATATGATCAATTAGTGTACTTTGAGATTATTGAACGAATCGCATTTGTGTCTAATCTCTCCTTCCTTACCAGTTTTGACTCCATAAACGCTCAACTTTTCCATTGCAGTCTTGAAATCATTGAAGAATGCTACTGAGTCCTTTGCATACCGCTCCACAAACGGCCGGGTTCTTGGGTCGGTGGCCAGCGCCTGATCCGTCCCGAGAACTGCCAAACCCCTGAACAAGTTCTTGAAAATCATATTATCAAACTTCCCGGCCGAGATTGGGTCGAGGAAGGCCGCCATTGTATCGTCTGTCGTGTAGTTTGCACACATGGCTCTTAGGCGCTCCGCAAGTTTTGGGTGGAGTGTTGGGTCGGTTTTTTTGCCAAAGATCCGGTTGCTGAACTCCTTGCAGTGAGCGAATCCAATGGTGTGTCCTCCGCCGGTGAGGGCCACCATATCTTGGATGGTGAAGCCTTTTGATTCGAACATCGGAATGATTTGATCTAACGACATGTTACCCGTGGCAATGTTTTTTGCCACCCAGTTGGGGTGGACAGCCAAGCTGTCCCTCCGACCCAACTTGACCTCGTAAAATGGGCCCCCAACCTGCTTTACGAGGTTGCGGGTGGCGACGGCGAGGATGTCAGCACACGAGACGGTGTTGGGGCACTCGATCTCGAGGGCCGTCTTGGCACGGACCACGACGTCGAATGCGTCCCCGGCTAGTGATTGGTTGATGTCGACGTCCTTCTCGGACTTGTGGAAGTGGTTGGAGGTGATTAGGAGGGAGGCGTCACAGCCACCGATCATACAGTCGTGGAAGAAGACGCGGAGGGTGGCAGCGGCGGTGGTTGGGGTGGAGGTTTGTTTGGGGATGACGACAGCGTTCATGATGCTCATAAATCTATCGCACTTCCCTTTGTAGAAGTCCACGGATAGGCCTTTAGGGGAGGAGGCAATGATGGAGGAGAGAGATGAGAGCAGTAGGAATAACGCAAGAGATCGGCGATTCGCCATTGCTGGAGGGAGGGGGGGGGGGAAGAGATCTTCAAGGGAGATTAAACAGAGAGAGAAAGAGAGAGACCTGCTTCCTTCCTCTCACAAAGGGGGTGGGGGTGGAAGCAGACCTTAGGGAATTACTACAAAACTGTGACTAGGAAATTAAAAGAGAAGCAGTGTGGAGGGATATATAGATGTAAATTGTGGTGTATAGAAGTTTTAGGTAAAGGCTGAGGCTGTGTTAGAATGTGAGACAAATTGCACACAGTCACACACATACTATGTTATATGTGGCTTCCTTGTAAAAAGGCATACAAGAGTGAAATAAGCTTGGCCTCTCTTTCAACCAAGGAAAACAAATCCATTTTGCATTATCACTCATAATTCGAATTTCTAAAAACAATTTATTATTTAAAAAAATAATGCTTTATACCTGCAAGCAATTTCACATTGCGGAAACATTGGTTCATCAACAGTTGAATAAGATTAAACAGAAGTATAAAGTTCTTTGCCATTTCCAAACAAGAAAAGGTGCTCCTGTCAAGCCTTTGGAAAGGGCTTGAAAAGGAACGTATAAATCATAAGAATTACTGACATCTTTCGTACAGTTTCATAGCTGCATCGTTACTCAGATTGCATATTGTCTTTCCACGTAAGCAGAATGCCTCTGTTGATCACTACTTCTAAACTTTGTGTCATGTTAGAGTTGGCACTTGATCTAAAATCTTAAGCTGTTAGATTGTAGCTCAATAATGTATTTCAAGCTTTCACATGTCCGATCAAAATCTGAAGCTGATCCAAGACAAAACCGTCATCTACCTCTCTGGTTTACCAACTAACCATTTCACCACTCATCTTTTGGTGTTTCAGCCAGAACTGGAAATCTTGATGCATGAAACTAAACCATCCCTTGACTAAGTCCAATATACCGGTAATTGATAGTGCTTGCTAGTTGCTCTACAGTAAATATGTTTCAGATATCCCCCACTAAGCTTCAAGAAAAGCTAAGAAATGAAACCCACAAATGATAATGCAAATAAGAACAAGCAACAGATAGATACGAAAATGTCTAAATCCGCCGTTGCTAAGCAGCAGCACACACACATATACACACATTAAGATTACTCGTTGAGGCAAAACGTCATACACAAAAAGAGCAACAAAACAACTTACATTCTCCCAAGTTGGGAAAGCAGAATTGATAGAAGCAAAATCCCCACTAGCACGGGCTTCTCGTTAGAAATTCCGAAGGAATTCAACCTCTGTTCCCGGTACGTGGAGAGTTTTTGGGAAAAATCATGGAGGGTTAAGAGGTCGTCCCTAATGACTCGACATTCTTCGAGTGTGGGACGAGAGTGGTGCGGATACGGGCGGTTGATGGTGGCATTGAGGTTGTTGATCTTGGTGGACTTGGTCGGAGATTGTAATGACGGCGTTGATTGGGGGTTGAGCCCTGCCGGCTTTCTTTTGCACCCTTTCTGCCATTTTGCCGAGCTCAGTTAGTTGTCAATTAATGTGAGCCATGAACCATGGTTCTGTGTGCTCATGTTTGTGGGGACAAATCAGGTTATTCTTTCCCGACTGTCCACCAAACCCTTCAGTTTCTCTCCCTTTCATTTGATAAAGGTTTTATGTCTCATGGTGGTTAGCCCACCGGATAAAGCTATAGGGGGCTCTCCCCCCACCACCTCTCAACCTCCACCCCATCCCCACCATCCTCTTCACCCTCCACCACCACTCAACCTCCTCCTCCATGAGTTGTGTGTGACGTTCTTGAGCATATCACGATCCATACGCTACATGATTACAATACCATCAATTTGGTTGTCCTCGTTGTTACCGGTCATCTTCACAAAATTTTACATACTGATGCCAACTGATGCAACGGATATCAACGCAAAAGGAAAACCAACGAATTGAAGGGAGATCTTTGAAAAAAATAATCTTACCCCCAAGACCTAAGAGATCACTTGAAATAAACCAACAAGTGTGTTAGGATGTGAACAATCCAACAGGCTTCTAGAGTTTACTCAAAAATGAAAGAATGCAATTTTATAATTTTTCAAAAATCTAAGTTAATTACCCTAGCAAAGTATATAGAATACTAAAAAAACCCATAGAAAATAAAAGCCCTAGCAATCTAAGTTGAAATTCTACTTACAGAAATAACCCAAGTTTTAAAACTAAATACCCTTTGCCCGTTTTGTTGCCATTATTAACTGGGGATTATTTAGGAGGGGATTATTAATCCAATTTAAGATGCATTTGGTAGGAAATTAAGTCTGAATATTAATAATCTGCAGGAATTCAGGAACGGGATAAGGGGATATTCCCCTCACTAATTATCCTGATGGAGGGGTGGTATAACCAATCCCCTCTTTAACCAATGCTGGAATTAAATTATTTTTTACATTTATATCCCGTCGATTAAAATTTAGCAGAAACCCTATTGCCTTTTTACGACTTCGTCTTTTACCTTTTCCTCCCTACCTTGACGTTATGACTAATCTTTAAAGGTGAGTTCTTCAAGTTTATTTTTGTTATTATTATTATTTATATAAAATCCAAATCAATTTCACTCCCCCTTCTATCTTTTCCCAGGATTTCTTTCTCTTGATTTGGGTATGCAACTTTTTTATCTGCACAACAAAAAAGATTTTCACTTCTGAATACTACAAGACAAGAGGCATATTTTAACACTACAACAGGCATGTGTTTTTAATTCACTTTGACACTTTTCAATATTACAACAGACATTTTTTTATACTACAAGAGGCACTTTTCAATACTACAACAGACACTTTTTAACACTATAACAGACACTATTTTTCAACAATATCACCACATTATTTAACATTACAACCGATTTAAATGTGTTTATTAGTGTCATAATAGAACAAACACTTTGTTTATATTGCAACAGGCACTTTATTGTACTAGAAAAGGCACTTTAGCAAAACAGGTTCTAACATAGCTTATCCTAGAACTAGTTTCACACAAGAACAACTCCCTCGTTAATAACACTAGATTGACTCCCGTGCGATGCACGGGGCGTTACTATTTATTTAAAAGACAAAATTTGAACTAAAATAAACAAAAAAATCAATTAGTTTATACATTATGGAATATTTCCTTAAAGATTACACTGTCAGGACATAAAAATTTGAAAACAATAAAATAGGAATAAAACAAAAATCATAAGGAATATGCATATCTATATACACAATTCTGTAGTATTTTTTTTTTTTGATAAAGATAATTTTTTAAATTAAAACAAAAGATTTGTTCATTCTAAAAAGATAGTACAATTATCTAATAAAAATTAATATCATTCTTTTTCAAATTTATTAATACTTTATTTACTATGCTTCAAATATTTTTTTTAAGTAAATAAAATGTTTGATATATCGAACTAATATAAACACAATAACCATATTACCCCATCTCACTTACTCCCGTGCGATGCACGGGGCTTTACTATTAAAATAGAAGATCAACATTGGGTAAATATCTACCTTGAATTTTATAAATATTCAAAGCGTAAGATTAAAACAGTAATACAAATATAGTAAAATGGAAAATATATTATCGTACAATTTAAAATATTTATTACAGAAAATTATAGATATCGAACTATGCTTCAAAGTTTTTTTTAATAATTAAATAAATTGTTTGATATATCATACTAAAATAAACCCAATAAACATATTACCCCATCACACTTATTAAATTGAAACCTAAACCCACATTCATCACATTCCCCCGTATATATATATATATATATATATATATATATATATATATATATATATATATATATATATATATATATATATATATATATATATATATTCCGGCGACATTCTACCTCCCTGCATTCCGCGACCTCTCGCCTCCCAAACCCTCCCATTTCCGGCGACCTCTCGCCTCCCAAACCCGCCTGGGTTCATCTCCCAAACAGATCGGAGTTGGGAAGATAGATCCGGGAAGTGAGGAGGTCTGAGAAGATAGATCTGAAGAGGGAGGCCTGAGCGGGAGGGGTCGTCGTCGGTGGGATGGTCGGAGCCGGGAGGCATCGCCGAAGGCGGGGAGGCGAGGTCGCCTGAGGAGGCCCCACGGTCGCCGCCAACCGAGAAAAGAGAGAGAGAGAGAAAGTGACGAAGCTTCTCCGTAAAAAAAAAAAAAGGTTATTTTGAAATTATAATTTACCCCCCATCATATATATTTTTGCTTTGGAAATGAAGGACATTTTTGTCCAAAAAAATTGGGCCACTTGTTAGGATACTCCTACTAAGGGTATCCTAACAAAACCCATATATATATATATATATATATATATATTAAATAACCCTATATACTTTATAAATACACAACAATTTTATTTTTAAAAATTAAAATATGCAACAGAGGGAAATATCGGAATTGCCCTTAAATAAACGGTTGACACATGTCCGAAATGAAAAAAAATGATTTTTTTTCTTTTGGATAAAGAGAATTTAAAAAAAATCAAAATATTTGGTCATGCCAAAATGGTAGTACAGTTATCTAATAAAAATAAATATCATTCTTTTTCAAATGAAAAATTTCCCTTAACTCATGCTCGTACATCTAAAAAAATATGTAATATTTATTTACATGAAGTCATTATGAACATAATTATGATATTTATTTTCAATTTAGTTCATTAAATTTAGAGAAGAAAAATAAAATTTTTAAAAATACTAACAATTGTGTTAAATGAAAAAAGTTTCCTCAAACCCTACACTCACTCAACAAACCCTACCCTCAAACCCACATTCATCACACTCCGCCATATATATATATATATATATATATATATATATATATATATATATATATATATATATATATATATATATATACACACACAATGATTTTATTTATACATATTCAAAACAATTTCAACTCATCATCCTATACCACATCACTTTTATTTAATTTTATATTCTTTATTTTTTATTAATAAAATTATTATTATTATTATTATTATTATTATTATTATTATTATTATTATTATTATTATTATTATTATTATTATTATTATTATTATTATTATTATTATTATTATTATTATTATTATCATTTATAATTAAAAAAATTACTTCACACTTAATTATTTTTCACTAAAAAGAAATTGAAAAATTAGTAAAGGATAATTAACAAATTTATACTCCCTCTGTAACGACCCGAGCCCGAAGCCGGACCCGCTACGTAGGCACCACACACTGACCCACTAAGCACCTCCTCAATTGGGTTAACCACAGCCCATCACAGGCTTTCAAAAGTCCAATGGATAATTTGATGCTTAATAGTTGTGTATGGTCCTTCTATATATCACACTAAATTTCCACATATTTTCGATGTGGAATGGGGATATCACAATCTCCCCTACTGAAACCCTTGCCGTCCCTGGCAAGGTCAATCGATACCCAGATCGTGTTACACAAGGGTGTACAATTACAGAAAAATAATACAATATAAATTGACAAAAACAGAAAATAAAAAGGAGAAGTTCTTGAATTTGCTGCACGAGCCCAATGAAATCACTGTCTCCTTAAGACATATTCGATCCCTCACCGAGTGTGCTTGAGTTTTTCTTGGATCGCTTGTCTCCCAGGATAGAACGTGCGGACCGGGGGCACTTTGCACCTAAGTTCCCGGCGAGCTGAACTATGCTTGAACTAGATCACCTCTTCTTTCTATATGCAAGCTAGGAGGCCAATAGAGGAAGTAACAATATGCAACAAGAGAATGGAGGAGGATTTGCTGGAGAAAGATGTTTGGTTTCTGCTGTGTTTTCTCTCTAGAATTTGCCAAATGATTTTCCAAGTCTTCTAAAATGTTGTTAACAAACAACTATTTAAAGATTTCAAAAACAACCAAGAAAAATTGAAAATCAATGGTTTTAATTAAGTAATAAAATGTAATAAACATTTTTATTACGAAAATTAAACCACCATTAATCCAAAATCATTAGCCATAATGATTTTCATTTCAGTTTTCTGCATTTAATATTGGCTGTTAAATGTCCGCCTGTGATCTCGCTCTACTGAATCTTATAGCCTGCTCGGCCGAGCAAGGCTTTCCTGAAACTTGGAACCTTCTGTTTCACTATGCTCGGCCGAGTCAACAACCCGCTCGGCCGAGCACCTCAGAAAATTCAAAACCAAATTTTTTGATTTACAAAATCAAATTTTATTTGGCCAAAACATTTGAGCATCTATATTTAATTTATCCAAAACCCATTTTGAACAATTAAATATTTTATTTTTCACAAACACAAACCACTTAGGTAATTTGACAAAATTACCCTTTAGAAATTAACCCATTAATTTCCTTCAAACATACTAATTTTTCCAACAATCCCCCACACAGAGGAAATTCATGAGGACAGGTGATAAAGTCCGGCAGTCGAAAACCTGCATAGGATAGGTAGGGGTTTGCCCTTTGAACCTTCCCTTGTAAAAGCATATTTACTCTACTCGCTAATCAGTAGACGCGATGTCCTTGAACTGCTAGCTTTTTGTGTAGCCGATCATATACTTTACACAGGTATCGCCCTAACACAATTCAGCTCTCATAGCTGTGTCCATTCATGGCCCTGGATCACAATGCCTGGTTCTGTGAGAAGGTCTAAGAATTGAGCCTCACACAATTCTTCTCGAAGCGGCCTCTACTTCTTTCTCACATAGGTGATTCTATTAAGTAAACCATTTTACTTCTCATGAGAATTATTAAAATCTGTAGGCTTAACCTCATTCATCTCGGGATGTCACTTTAAGGAATGAGCATAAGGTTGACCCCCACAGTGACGCTACAAGTCTTTTAACAGTTAGGTTGTCCCTTTGAACCTAGATCTTGGGATCTCCAGTCAACTAGGTTGGGTTTTCCGCTGCGTTCAACTTCTCCAGAGGCTTTAAACCCATTCCCAATGTCAACCTTGCAACTATCTCTTTACTTAACCCTTTGGTTAGCGGATCCGCCAAATTATCTTTTGACCTCACATAGTCAATAGATATGGTGCCAGTTGCAAGTAGTTGTTTAATGGTATTATGTCTTCGACGTATATGTCTAGACTTACCATTATACATATGACTTTGTGCCCTACCAATCGCAGATTGGCTATCGCAATGTACACTAATTGCGGGTACGGGCTCTTCCCATCTTGGAATATCTTCTAGAAATTGGCGTAGCCATTCGGCTTCTTCACCACATTTATCTAATGCTATAAACTCAGATTCCATGGTTGATCTGGCTATAACAGTCTGCTTAGAAGATTTCCATGATATAGCTGCACCTGCTAATGTGAATAAATATCCACTTGTAGACCTTGAGTCTTTGATATCTGATATCCAATTAGCATCACTATATCCTTCTATCACAGCTGGATGTCTAGTGTAATGTAATCCAAAATCACGAGTATATCTTAAGTACCTTAGTACTCTCACTATACCCTTCCAATGATTTGTTCCAGGATTACTTGTATACCGGCTTAACTTGCTAACAGTGTAAGCAATATCCGGCCTAGTACAACTCATCAAGTACATTAGACTTCCGATAACTCTCGAATACTCTAATTGAGACACCGGTTCATCTCTATTCTTTGATAGATGAAGATTCGGGTCAATTGGAGTACTCGCTATTCCATTGTCATCCTTGCTAAATTTCTCGAGAATTTTATCCACATAATGAGATTGACTTAACACAAGTCCGTTGGATATTCTAGAAATTTTAACTCCAAGGATTACATCCGCAAGTCCCATATCTTTCATGTCAAACTTCGAATTCAACATGTCTTTCGTGGATTTGATCATCTTATCACAACTCCCTATGATAAGCATGCCGTCTACATAAAGACACAAAATAACATAGCCATTTTCCGTGGTTTTAGTATAGACACATTTGTCACACTCATTTATCTTAAATCCACTTTGCATCATAGCATTATCAAATTTCGATGCCCTTTGTTTTTGGTGCTTGTTTCAAGCCATACAATGACTTTACTAATTTACACACCTTCTTTTCTTGTCCATGTGCAACAAACCCCTGGTTGTTCCATGTAAATCTCCTCTTCTAAATCTCCATTTAGAAAGGCTGTTTACATCCATTTGATGTATTTCAAGATTTCTCAATGCGGCAATTGCAAGTACAACTCTTATTGACGTTATTCTCGTGACCTGGAGAATACGTGTCAAAATAGTCCAGGCCTTCTTTCGTCTCAGAACCTTTAATTACAAGTCGGGCCTTGTACTTATCAATTGTTCCGTCCGCTTTCATTTTTCTTTTGAAAATCCACCTATATCCTAGTGTTTTACTTCCCGGAGGAAGGTCCACTAGTTCCCATGTGTGATTTTGCAAAATGGAATCAATTTCACTTTTAATTGCTTCCTTCCACAAAGGTCCTTCCGAAGAGCTAACGGCTTCTTTGTAACTTTGTGGTTAGCTTTCTACCATATAGGCTAGAAAGTCCGGACCATAGGATTTTTCAATCCTAGCTCTTTTGCTCCGTCGAGGTTCTACCTCTTCTTCTTCTCTTTCATCTTGAACATGTTCGTCTTCTATTGAATCTATTACCCTAGTCGATGAGCTTGCCTCATTTCTTGACTTGCACGGGAATATATTCTCAAAGAACGATACGTTCACAGATTCCATTATAGTATTTTTGTGTATAGCATCAATTTTCGACTCATACACAAGAAATCTATAAGCACTACTGTTATGTGCATATCCAATGAATATGCAATCAACAGTTTTTGGTCCAATTTTCACCTTTTTAGGAGGAGGTATGGCTACCTTTGCAAGACACCCCCACACTTTCAAGTGTTTATAACTTGGCATTCTTCCATGCCATAGTTCATAAGGAGTTTTGTCTTGTTTCTTTCGGGGTATTTTGTTTAACACGTAGTTAGCCGACAACACGGCTTCCCCCCACATGTTATCCGGTAATCCCGAACTCAATAACATGGCATTCATCATTTCTTTCAATGTCCGATTTTTCCTTTCAGCAACACCGTTTTGTTGGGGTGTATAAGGTGCCGAGGTAATATGTTTAATTCCACTTTGAGCACAAATTGTTTCAAATGGAGATTCATATTCACCACCTTTATCACTTTTTAGCACCTTAATTTTCCGGTTTAATTGATTCTCAACTTCATTTTTATATAGAGTAAACTTCTCTATAGCTTCATCTTTACTTTTTAGAAGATACACATAGCAATACTTTGTGCCATCATCTACAAAAGTCATGAAGTACTTATTGCCGCCCCGTGTTTGTGTTGATTTAAAATCACATAAGTCCGTGTGAACCAATTCAAGTGGTTCACTATGTCTTTCAACGGATGGGAATGACTTTCTTGTTAATTTTGCTTCTACACAAATTTCACATTTTTGTTTACAATCAACTTTAAACTTTGGAATAGAATTTGCTTTTGTCAAACGACGTATAGAATCAAAATTAACATGACCAAGTCTACCATGCCACAAATTAGATGACTCAAGCAAGTAAACGGAAGAGATATTCATTTCATTAGCTTTCGCTTTCACAACCATTACACTTAGCTTAAACAGTCCATCATTGACATAACCTTTGCCTACAAACATTCCACTCTTAGACAAAGTGACTACATTGGACTCAAACACAATACGAAAATCATGCTTTATCAAAAGCGATCCGGACACCAAGTTCTTCCGGATGTCGGGCACATAAAGCACGTTGTTGAGAGTCAACTCCTTCCCAGATGTCATCTTCAAAACCACTTTTCCTTCTCCTTTGATCTCGGAGGTGGCTGAATTCCCCATGAATAGCTTCTCGCCATCCTTAGCAACAAAGGTACTAAACATGTCTCTATTGGAGCACACATGTCTAGTAGCGCCGGTGTCAATCCACCATTGATTTGGGTTTGAACCCACCAAATTCACCTCGGAAATCACAGCTGCGAGGTGCATCTCAGACACGTCTCTAGCAATGCCTTCTACCATGTTTGCCTCACGAGCCTTCTTTGGCAATTTGCAAGCATGAGCCTTGTGGCCTTGACCGCCACAATTATAAAAAGTTCCTACGAACTTCTTCTTGGAAACACCACCTTTTGGTCCCAAGTGGGAATTCTTGGAAGTTGTCACAACCTTCCCTTTTCCCTTTCCAAACCGTTTCCCTTTGGAGCTTTCACCATGCTCCACCACATTGGCCTTAGCCACACTAGAAACAAACTTGGTTTCAGCAACTCTATTGTTCTCTTCAATACTCAATCGAAGGATAATTCCTTCCACATCCATTTCCTTTCGCTTATGCTGAAGGTAGTTCTTGAAATCATTCCAAGATGGAGGCAATTTTTCAATGATTGCAGCCACTTGGAAGCTTTCACATATAACCATACCTTCGGCATGAATCTCGTGCAAGATAGTTTGAAACTCATCCATTTGAGATTTCACACTCTTGTTGTCCACCATCTTAAAATCAAGGAAACGGGCAACAATGAACTTCTTTGTTCCCGCATCCTCATTTTTATATTTGTGGTCCAACGATCCCCACAATTCCTTTGCAGTTTTCTTCTCATTAAACACGTTATAGAGAGAATCTGAAAGCGAATTGAGGACGTAATTTCTGCACAAGTACTCCCCATGCTTCCATGTTTCAACCGCAGCCAAGGTTGTAACATCGGTTTCTCCCTCACTCACCTTTGGCATATCTTCTTTCAGATATCTTGCCAAATGCAAGGTAGTGAGGTAGAAAAGCATCTTTTGTTGCCAACGCTTAAAGTCGTGGCCAACAAACTTCTCGGGTTTTTCCGCATGAGGGGTCGAAATATGAATTGTATGAGGATTAATCACAGTATTAGAGCCACTTCCATTTCCAGTTTGGGAATTAGTTTGGGGTTCCACTTGGGGTCCAACTTGGGTCTCCACGTTGTTGTTGTTCGTCGCCATCTGAAACACAACAACCAAGTTAAATTTCCTGTTTTTCAAACTGTAATCGACACTCCCTCGATTAGGACATGTCTTAAGATTGTTACACAAGGGTGTACAATTACAGAAAAATAATACAATATAAATTGACAAAAACAGAAAATAAAAAGGAGAAGTTCTTGAATTTGCTGCACGAGCCCAATGAAATCACTGTCTCCTTAAGACATATTCGATCCCTCACCGAGTGTGCTTGAGTTTTTCTTGGATCGCTTGTCTCCCAGGATAGAACGTGCGGACCGGGGGCACTTTGCACCTAAGTTCCCGGCGAGCTGAACTATGCTTGAACTAGATCACCTCTTCTTTCTATATGCAAGCTAGGAGGCCAATAGAGGAAGTAAAAATATGCAACAAGAGAATGGAGGAGGATTTGCTGGAGAAAGATGTTTGGTTTCTGCTGTGTTTTCTCTCTAGAATTTGCCAAATGATTTTCCAAGTCTTCTAAAATGTTGTTAACAAACAACTATTTAAAGATTTCAAAAACAATCAAGAAAAACTGAAAATCAATGGTTTTAATTAAGTAATAAAATGTAATAAACATTTTTATTACGAAAATTAAACCACCATTAATCCAAAATCATTAGCCATAATGATTTTCATTTCAGTTTTCTGCATTTAATATTGGCTGTTAAATGTCCGCCCAGGATCTGCTCGGCTGAATCTTATAGCCTGCTCGGCCGAGCAAGGCTTTCCTGAAACTTGGAACCTTCTGTTTCACTATGCTCGGCCGAGTCAACAACCCGCTCGACCGAGCACCTCAGAAAATTCAAAACCAAATTTTTTGATTTACAAAATCAAATTTTATTTGGCCAAAACATTTGAGCATCTATATTTAATTTATCCAAAACCCATTTTGAAGAATTAAATATTTTATTTTTCACAAACACAAACCACTTAGGTAATTTGACAAAATTACCCTTTAAAAATTAACCCATTAATTTCCTTCAAACATACTAATTTTTCCAACAGATCGTACCCGCGGGCTAGCTCGCAAGCCTTAAGGCCGGGGTTCTGCTCTGATACCATTTGTAACGACCCGAGCCCGAAGCCCGACCCGCTACATAGGCACCACACACTGACCCACAAAATACCTCCTCAATTGGGTTAACCACAACCCATCACAGGACTCCAAAAGTCCGATGGATGATTTGATGCTTAATAGTAGTGTATGGGCCTTCTATATATCACACTAAATTCCCACATATTTTCGATGTGGGATGGGGATATCACACCCTTCGTCCTGGTAATTGCTTCACCCTTTTGGAATGGGCACGCAAATTAAGGAAATTGGTGAGTGGAGAAAATGTTGTGAGTGTAATAGTAAAATAGGAGAGAGAATGAGTGGAGGAAATAGTAAATTTGAAAAATGTTGTGAGTGTAATAGTAAAATAGGAGAGAGAATGAGTGGGTGAAATAGTAAATATTCTTTGTCATTTTAGAAAAGGTGAAGCTTTAAACGGGACACTCGTTTTGACAAAAAATGAAGTTATTAATGGGACGGAGGAAGTATTTAAAAAAGAGGATTTTTTTTCTTTGTCAAAATCAAATGAAAGAAGTCTCTATTTAAAGAGAAAAAAAATCAAGAATTTTGGTGTAAAAAAAATTAAAAAAAAATAATTTAATATATAATAATTGACGTCAAATAAATCGGTTAAATTTTTTTTTTTTTGAAATCCAGCCAGCATATCGTGTGTTGCCATGTGTCAAAGAAATAAAATAAAAAAAAAAACCTGAGGTAACGTGCCCTTGTCGGCGCGTGTTTCACACGCGTCAAGGAAATGTCCGAAATGCCCCTCCCCATCCAACCGACACGTGTCCAAATTGGTTTAAAAAATACAAAAAATAAAATAACAGCCAATAACAGATTGCCACATGGCATTTTGCCTTGTTATTTGCACTTTTGCCACCGTGTGAAATGTCGAAAATACCCTTCAATGGCAAAAAATTTACCACAACCTTTTTATTATATATAGATAGATTGCTAATACTTATCCGACTACCAAATGAGCCCTTAATTTTATAACAACAAAATCGAGAACTAAAAATACAACGAAATCGTTTACGTTGTTCAAATTGTGATTTAATTCATTTTATTATAAATGTAACTTATACAGTAAAATAAAAGATGTAACTTATTTTTACTCTCTTGATAAAATGTAACACATATTTTTTTTAAAAAATGTAACACAATATAAGTTGTAAATCATGTTATTATACATTTTCTATTAAAAAATTAAAAATTAAATGGGTTTTTTATTAAAGAATGTCTTAATTATTACAAGATTGACAATTGAAAGTTTCTTTAGAGCATCTCCAACTAAGTTCTTTAAATTTTACTTCATTTTTTCAAATTTTGCTTCAAATGTTGTCTTAATTTTTTTTCCTCTACAACCCATTCCTTCATTTTTTACTTCAAAAATAATATTCTCAGCATCTCTCCATTTCACCTTATCATTATACTACTTCTATAATTTCACAAATACTACACAAAGTTTAATCCTTTTACATATTCAATCCTCTCTTTTGTTTAGAAATAAAAATTCAAATAATGTATTTATAATTCAAATTACTAATAAAATATATTTTATTATTAAAGAAAAAATACAAAATAAAATGACATTGACGTAAATGATATATTGACATAAAGAAAACATTGGCACAAAGAAACAAATTTATAAAGCATTCCAAAGTTGACATAAATGATATGTTGACATAAAGAAAACATTGACACAAAAAAACATTGAAATAAATAAAACATAAAGCGAAACCATTGAAAAGTATATAACAACGTTCACTAATATTCAGAATTGGTGTATCTCTCCCATAAATGCTCTATTAAAGCATTTTGAAGTTCAACATGAGCACTTTTATCCTTGATTTTTCTGTGCCGATCAATAAATTCTTGAAACGAATATTGACATCAACAATTTCAATTGTTGGAACCGGTGTTTCTGGCACTTCAGAAATTGATGCATTGAGATTACGCTCACCCTCAATTATCATATTGTGCATGATAATGCAAGCAGTCATTATATCATGTAGTACATCCTTTTTTCAAAAATGTGTAGGCCCTGCAATAATAGAAAAATGAGATTGTAGAACTCTAAATGCATGTTCCACGTTTGTCCTACACGCCTCTTGTTTCCTAGCAAAATATTGTTTCTTTCGACCAAGTGGCTTGTGATAGTTTGCACTAATGTAGACCATTTAGGATATATACCATCAGCCAAACAATATCTCATATCATATTATTTTCCTTGGATAACATAATGTGCGGGAGGAGTAATACCTTGAGAGAGATTGGAAAACAAATGTGATGATTCCAATACATTAATATCATTATTAGTTCCTGGCATACCGAAATACGCATGCCATATCCAAAGATCATAATCAGCTACGACTTCAAGAATAATACTCGATTTACCGCTACACCCTGCATATTGTCCGGCCCAACCCGTAGGACAATTTTTCTACTCCCAATGCATACAATCAAGGCTACCAAGCATTCTGGAAAAAACTCGTTCTATGCCAATGTGAAGTAATCGTGCCGTATCATTAGCATTAGGTGATCTCAAATAACGCTCTGCAAAAACTTCAACAATAGCACGACAAAATCTCTTTAAACATTCAATTGCAGTTGACTCACCAATTTTAACGATTTCGTCGGTTGCATCGGTCGGCATAGCATAAGTCAACATTTGACTCACCATTAGGATATTGAAACATGTTTCGCTACTCCAAAATCTTGTTATTATTTTGCACCATAGAAAATGCTACCAATTGAGATTGAGAGAGATCATTAATGAAATAATCATCATCTTCATCATTTGATGAAGAAGATGATGACCTTTTAAATGATGTATAGAAGGACCCCCCGTATTGAAATTCATCTTGCAAAGAATATATTTTTTAATAATGGCGCCAAAAAAGTGCGGGTATTTTTTTCAACAACTTACCGACGGATTAACGACGAATTTCAAAAAAAAAAAATTAACGAGGGATGTTTTCTGTCGCTATATAAATTAAAAAAAAATATTTTTTCTTTTACATTTGGTGACGGATTTAACGACGGATTTCAAAAAATTTAACGATGGATGTTTTCTTTCGCTATATAAATTAAAAATAAAAAAATATTTTTTCTTTTACATTTGGCGACGGATTTCAAAAAATTTAACGAGGGATGTTTTCTATCGCTATATAAATTAAAAATGAAAAAAAAATATTTTTTCTTTTACATTTGGCGACGGATTTAACGACGGATTTCATGGGAGGTTATTATTTATAGGATAGTTTGGATATGATAATATATCATTTGACTGTGAGATGGTGAAGAAATCTGACCGACGGTTAGGATTGTACGTAGTAATTGGATAGTATAAAATATTATTTGACGGTGAGATGGTTATGAAATCTGACCGACCGTTAGGATTGTGGGTAGTGTTTGGATAGGATAAAATCTCATTTGACGGTGAGATGATGATGAAATCTGATGACCGTTGAGATTATTAAGATAGTTTGGATAGGTTAAGTATGATGATATTATTGTTATCTATATATACCGCCATACATTTATTCAAGAAATACTTCTAAATTTCTATCATGTCTAGTAGTAGGAAAAATGTTATACGATCTATTGGATTTTATCGTGATGAAGACATAATCTTATGTCAAACTTTTCTGAATATTTCTCTAGATCCTATAATTGGGAAGTATCAGACCAAAGATCGATTTTGGTCTCGGGTTGAGGAGGAGCACAACAATTCAACGCCTCCAGACTCCGGGGCTCGCACTAAAAAATCTTTGCAGTGCCGATGGAAAACTATTGAAAAGGTTGTTCGAAAATTAAAACCATGTATTAGGCAAATCGAGAATACGAACCTAAGTGGAGCATCCAAACATGATATTGTGAGAATTCTCTTTTATCTTTATTTTTTAATCTATATATATATATATATATATATATATATATATATATATATACTTAAATTAAAATTAAAAATATTGACAGTTAGAACGAGCAAAACGTTTACTAGAGAAAGATAAATATTTCAAAAAGGGTTTCAAATTTGATCATGTGTGGGACATAAAGCTTTTGAAAAATTTAACGATAATGTCACGAAGGTAAGAAGAGATTCAGAAAAGCGTCATTCAAACTATGTGTCATCATAATCAGAACATGTGAATTTGGAACCTAATACCCCCGGTTGTCAAGCTATTTCATCATTTTCTCTAAATTTAAATGATGATGATAATGATGTTGGTACCTTTTCATGGGAACGGCTCATTGGAGTGAAAAAAAAGAAGCCAAATTGAAAAAGAAAGTTGAAGAAAAAAACAAAAATGATTATAGCAAGGTGATAGAGCAAAATGAGAGGCTAATGAGGATGATGGAGACATCGAAAGTAGACAGGCTGAAACATTTAGCTATGAAAGAACAAAGAAGAGAGGACAAAATTTTGGCAATGAACTTTAATTTACTTGATCCAAATGTTCGTGCTCATATCCAAGCTGAACAAGCTATCTATAGTATAAATGAGAGAATGGGTGAACAGTTAAATGAATAGTTCCAAATAGTTTTTTTCCCATTTTGCCCTCATACATTTGTCCCTTTCCCATTTTGCCCTTAAAAAAAATTTTTTAATTAAAAAAAATAATAATAATAAAAAAAGAACCCGTGTCATTGGACACGGGCATGTACTAGTCATTTTATAAAAAAAGGCAGAGCAATATCAACAATCATAACCACCATCAACAACTATTTTCGATCAATTCCTTGGTATTTTGGTGAAAACGGGTCTAATAATTTTGGTGATGGGTTCGATAATTATCGTGGAGGTGGATCCGATAATTACGGTGGAGATTGATCCGATAATTACGGTGAAGACGGATCCGGTATACCAGATTATTAAATTGGTGTGGTTGTAATTTTTTAGTGCGTGTGTTTTGTTGTTGTTGTTTATCTAATATTAGTATGTTTTATTATTTTGTTTTCATTAAAAATGTGTGACTTTCTATTATCATGTAATATTAACTACTCCCTCCGTCCCGCTAATATCCGCACACTTTCCTTTTTGGGCGTCCCGCTAATATCCGCACACTCCCAAAAAGGAAACTTTATATTAATAAAATATTCACCCAACCCCACTCATTCTCTCTCCTACATTATTTTAATACTCACAACACCATTATAATTTATTACACCCTCCACTCATTCTCTCTCCTACTTTACTTTTACACTCACAACATTTTATTAAAATATCATATTCCTTAATTCCCGCGTAAACAGTGTTAGTGCGGATATTAGCGGGACGGAGGGAGTATGTTGTTATAAATATTGGTATGTTTTTAATTTATGCTGAATGTATTTTGTATATATTTTAATATATTCGTCTAACTTTGTCTAAAATAATTATCCAAATATTAAAATAATAATATTTAAAATTAATTTTAAATGATAAAAATTTAGTTTTCATTTATATTCAAATAAGATGTAACTTTTAGAAAATTAGAAGGACTAATTTGCAACTTTGAAATGTGACTTCAAAAATGAAGGGAGTGAATAGTGTTACTTCAAATTTGAAGTAATACTACTCACTCCCTTCATTTTTTAAGGAGGAAATGAAGTTCATTGGAGGAGTGAATAGTGTGAAATTTGAAGAAATGAAGTCCATTGGAGATGCTCTTATAGAGTTTGAATATGTAATCTTTCATATATAAAAGGATATCGAATGTCGCTTGAAATAGAGTTTAATGACACATTTACTATAAAAATACGACTGCTATACAATCATCTATTAAAAAGGGGCCAAAATACGTTAATCGTCCCCAAGAATACACCAAATCTTATTTTGTACTCTTGCGCAAAATTTATCCCAATGTTATATCAAATATTTAAATAATCCTACTTTGTCCCTTGAAATCAAATGGGCGTTAAAAATTTAACGAGAAATTGTTCATGTGCATGTCATGTCATCATCATGACGGATGATTATGTCTTTTAACTTCAAAATTTAAGGGCTTAAATGTCACTTCACTATGAATACTACCAAGTCTTCACAACTATGCAATCACCATGACCACCATCTAATTTCCACCATGACCACCTTCATGCTACTGTCACAAACCACCAGACTACCACCATCTTACACCGCCAAAATCAAACTTCAGTTTCAGGTTTTCCACTTATATTGCTTTAAATCTAAATAAGATTAATCCTTTTTAAAACCATATTACAATATCCCCAAAATCAAAGATCGAAATACAAAAAATCTAGCTTTCATATTCTAAACTCAGAGATTATGATAAAGAAGCAAAAAAAAAAAAACTTTTGGTTTGAGCGAGAACCGAAAAGGGAGGGGAAGGGGAAAGGTTGGTGATGACGCCAAGGATTTTGGGGTCAGAGCGGTGAAGGATATCTGACAGGATATATTTTGAGTGTACCTAGAACACAACAAAGAGAAGCACTGTTAAGGTCAAAGTCGGATGTTAATCCAACTCAGGCCCTCGGGTGTGAGGATAAGATATCGAGATGGATATAATAACCAGAGAATAAGACCTTGGAATGTCTTAGAGTGTGTGTGTATGTGTTTAGGGTTTAGACAATGACTTACAATGTCTATTTAGCACTTATCTTGTCCAAGGGGACAAATGTATTCTATTTATAGGTGTTGGAGTGGTGCTTGTTGAGGTAAGCCATAAGGTCAGCCCTAAAGGGCATCTTATTCTTTGACCAGATACACGTGTCCGTATATGATTGGCTCTGTCAGTAAGTTAGATTCACTTGCAGAGGGGATGTCATTGATGTGGACAGGAGCCGTTTATCTGGCGCGGCGCATTAAATGAGATAGTAGGCGCCTGAGCCATGCATTCAATGCGATGAAAATAATCCGGCTGTTTGCCTGTCAGAGCCAGTAACTTTCTCAATAAGCTTTGATATTAACCGGGAGTCTGGTGACGCAATCGGGAGTCTGGGGTGAAACCGCCGTCAGCATCTTGGGTGCGGTCAATAATATTTGATGCGGGCACGGATAGGACGGTCATAACTCCCGCGGTCACCTGGCTGTCGGTCTAGATCCCTTCGGTCTTGACTAGGATGGGATGATAGAAACGCGGTCTTGATCTTGAGGGTCTATCTGTCCGCGGTCTTGACTCTAGCGATCTAAGGTATGCCACATTATTCTGGACCTTTGGACCAGACCGATCTTGGGCCCGATTTAACTGGTACGGGCTCATCAGTTGGTGAGGGAGGAGGTGAAATGGTGAATAGGTGGGAGGAGTGGAAAAGGGAGTGATGGATTTGGGGGAAGGGAAGGTGAAAGAAGTGGGAGGAGGTGATGGTAGTGGGAAGGACGAGAGGTGATGGTGGTATAGCTATGGAGGGAGGGATTTCATAACAAGACGATGATGATGGGGATTACTGGGTTTGTGCCTTCTATTTTCTTATTCCTTTTTCTTCTCTTTGTTCTTTTTATTTTTATTTTTTGGTGCTATTTTTCTTAAACATCTAAAACAAAGCAAACACTACTTAGTCTACGGAATTGGGACGTTTGTGCACAATAATAATTTAAATAAAATATAATTGTCAAAATCTTAAAAAAAATGCATTTTTCCTTGAGCTTTGAAAAAAGGTGTTTTGTTTCTCCCGCTAGTATCAGTGTCTGTGTAACAAAGTGCCAGTGTAAACAAGTGCCAGTGTTAGTGTAACAAAGTGTCAGTATAAAAAAGTGTTAGTGTAACAAAATGTCAGTGTAAAAAAAGTGTCAGTACATGTATATTAAGTGCTAGTGTAAAAGTGTCAGTGTTAGTATTACAAAGTGCCAGTGTTAGTGTAACAAAGTGTCAGTGTAAAAAAGTGTCAGTGCATGTATATTAAGTGCAAGTGTAAAAAATGTCAGTGTTAGTGTAACAAAGTGCTAGTGTTAGTGTAACAAAGTGCCAGTGTCAGTGCATGTATATTAAGTGTCAGTGTAAAAAAGTGTCAGTGTTAGTGTAACAAAGTGCCAGTGTAAAAAGTTTCAGTGTTAGTGTTATTAAGTGCCAGTGTAAAAAAGATTTTTTCTAAGCTTAAAAAAAATGCATTTTTTGTAAGACTAACTCCATATAATTTATTTTATAATAAAATGTAACTTATATTATTATAAATAATATAAAAATTCTTTAACGTTTTTATTATTATGGATCATTTTATAATTTTTTTGATTATGGGAAGAGAGAGAAAATAAAATTAAAGAAAAACTATATAATGTTATAGAAATGTCCATAATGTCCATTATACGTGACGTGACATGCACATGTTCAATTTCATTAAATTTTTAAGGAAAAATTTCTTTTTAACCATATCGCTCAGATCCTATCCCATCAAAATTCAGCCCAAATAAAAAAAGACTGACTCCTTTGTTATTCCAAATTAAAATCCCTTTAAACCCCATTATACCATGGAACGGCCAAAATTAAGTTAACACGCCGTTAACTTCTGTTTAATTGCTTATCGATTTGAGCTACAGAAATCAAAGCACGATCAAAGCGTTAATTGTTCAATTTTGATTGAAGATCGGGGGTAACTAAGTTTGATTGAGTCAAATCTAATTCTTTTTTTTTTGGTGACTATTTATATTATTTGCTTGGTGAAAAATTCAAGCTGTTCGTATTCGGATCTTGTTAACTTTTAGGAAATCCATTGATGGAGTTTTCTGGGTTTTCGATCGTATGAATTGGGTCGATGAGATTTTGGAGTTTCGTTGCAGGTTTTGATAGATTGAGTTTTGCGGTTCGAAAGGCCTGGTTATGTTTTGTGGGGGTTTGATTTTTTTATTTTTTTGATTCAATTTTTGGATGATTTCTGTTGGGAGTAGGGATGCAAGGAAGGGGGTTAGGATTAGGGTTTGGAGTTGAAGGAGAGATGGAAGAGACTGAGCTTGAAGAAGGAGAGGCTGGGTTTCACAACAATGATGATGATACCACAATTGACCCAAATGTTACTCTCTCTCTCTAATTGGTCCTATAGTAATTGGTATAGGACCTGCCAACATCATACACAACTCTATAAACCCTTTAATTGGTCATATAGCAATTGGTATAGGACCTGTCAACTTCATATACATAGCTATTAGCCCTTTAATTGGTCCTATACTAATTGGTATAGGACCTGCAACGTCATATACATAGCTATTAGCCCTTTAATTGGTCCTATAACAATTGATATAGGACCTCCCAACATCATATACAAAGCAATAATGTCTTTGAAAGGTCCTATACCATTTGCTATAGGACCATTCAAAGGTCTTATAGCTGTGTATATTATGTTTCCAGGTAAACAAACCAATCATAATTTTTAATTTCAGAATTTTGATTAATTGATTTTTTCTATACCAACAAGTAAAAGACCTCTACTTTTTCGTCTACCACAAACAAAAAACCCACTATGAGGCCTTAAAAATATTTGTAATATATTTACCAACATTTAACAAATATACAAGTAAACTGTTTAACAACAACCAATTTTTATCATTCCATCCAAAAAGAAACTAAGATGTTTAATTTATGAATGATGAGGACAATGTGGACTTGCTAAAATGTCATGTATCATTTTCCCCCTATACGTCGAGACAGCATCGTCTTCATATGTCTTGCTAATTACTCCTTTATCAAACATATCCTCTGCTTCCTTAGGACGATTATTCCACAATCCAAACTATCATATCGCTGTTGTGGAATATCTCCGCGTTTAAAATCTATGAAATTTGCCACGTCCTTTTGAGTCTCCTCTAGTCGTTTGTACAGTGCCCTGACATGATCAAACTGAAATTGAAAGAAAGGAATCAATTATTATATGTGAAATCAAACACCAGGTATCAGACTTCATACAATTAAAAAAAGAAATTTGAATGGTCCTATAGCAGTTGGTATAGGACCTGGCACCATCATATATAAAGCTATAAAGCCTTTGAATGGTCCTATAGCAGTTGGTATAGGACCTTGTAACATGATATACACAACATATTACAGGTCATATATATACATGATTTTATATAATTTAGTGCAAACTAGTACATCCCCTTTATAAAATCATAGGCAAAACAAGTGGACATACAATGAAATGCATAATAGAGCAGGTCCTATATCACTTGTTATAGGACCATTAAAAGGTCTTAAAGCTTTGTATATGATGTTGCCAAGTCCTATAGCACTTGTTATAGGACCATTTAAAGTTCTTTTAGCTGTGTATTTGATGTTGCCAGGTCCTATACCAGTTGTTATAGGACCATTCAAAGGGCTTATATCTGTGTATTTAATGTTGCCAGGTCCTATATCAGTTGCTATAGGACCATTCAAAGGGCTTATATATGTGTATTTGATGTTGCCAGGTCCTATACCAGTTGCTATAGGACCAATTAAAGGCCTTATATCTGTGTATATGATGTTGCCAGGTCCCATACCATTTGCCACATTGTTATTCACAAAAAACAATAAATCAAGTGTCTCAAAACAAAATTTTTCACACAATGGCAGGTCCTATACCACTGTCTATAAGACCTGATAAAGGCCCTTTCTCACAATTGATGAACAAGGTCAAAATTCAATTTAGGTTTGAATGGGTAATGAAATAATTTTTTTATTCCAAAAATTGTTAAAAAAAATTATAACCTAATTCAGCAACAACATCTTCTAACAATTGATGAACACGGTCAAATACGAGTTTCAATTAAAAAAAAAATTAAAAAATACCTTAAAAATCGGAATTACGCAACTTTAAAACGGAGGTTATCAGAGTCGAGCTTCAATGTCTTCGCCGATTACTTCACTCGCGTGGAATTAGGTTCGATTTTGGCCGGAATTGATGTTTTGTTCTGGTAGATAACATCAATCGACGCTTGATTTTGTAGAGAGAGAAAGTTTGGGTTTAAGAAATTTTGAATTTTTTATTACGATTTGATTACTGATATTACAGATAGATTTTAGGAACTTAACATCCGTCTCCCTCTGTTAGCTGTGGGTTTATTTTGGATTTTCATCTCAAATGAATTAAAATGGGTTATTGATTTGAAAGTTGGGTCTATGGGTCCTTAGCTCTAAATTTTTAACACTTGTTTGGTTCCAAAGAGCAAAGTGGGATTATTTACATTGAGAGTATGCCATTAGAATAAACTAGAGCTATATAAGTGCATTAAACGCACGTGCAAAAAACTATTTAAAAGAAAGTTAATATTTTAAGGAAGTATCTATGTAAAAATTATAGAATAAGATATAAATAATAATTTTTCATAAATTGATGATAACGTTAATGAATTAATATTACAATTTTTTGAAAATTTTCTAGATAAAATCGTATCAAAAATGTTTTTTTATAAAAAACGTTATAATGTTTATTTTGGTAAGATAAAAAAAAATAAAGAGTGCGTCTGGGGAGAAACGCGTTTCTCCATCGCGTATGGAGAAACGGGGCTTATTATGTCGCGCGACGTAAGTAGCCAGTTTCTGGATATCCTTTACAAAGCTTCTGGATATCCAGAAGCTTTGAAATGGATAGCCAGAAGCTTTGTAAAGGATATCCAGAAACCAAGTATTTTTTCTGGATATCCTTTACAAAGCTTCTGAATATCGAAAGCTTTGAAATGGATATCCGAAGCTTTGTAAAGGATATCCAGGAAAAATATTTGGTTTACGGATATCCTTTTCAAAGCCTCGCTATCCTTTTCAAAATGCGGATATCCTTTCCAAAGCTTCCGGATATCCGAGGAAGGCGTGAAAGTGATATCCAGTTTTTGTGGCTAGGTATGTCGCACGACATAACAAGCCCCGTTTCTCCATAAGCGACGGAGAAACGCGTTTCTCCCCAGATTTTGTGAAAAATAAAAGAGCAAGCTGGAAGAAATATGATTTTTTTAAGTAAAAGAAATATGACTTTTTTTTAAAAAAAAAAAACTATATCTATACTATATATACGTATAAAAAGAGGGTTGTATAATAGGAGAGAGAAAGGTGAACCGTCAATGAATTATACGTTTTGTTAAAAAAAATAATTTATTACTACTGCCTCCGTCCCAAATAAATGACATTTTTTGTTCTAAAGTGAATGACCTTTTTGTTTTATAATGTGTTCATAAATGATTTTTGTCAATTTATTTTTTCATATTTTATTTTATACTTGCATAATGCATTTTTTCAAAAAATTATTACTTAAACTTAAAATGATAAAAAAAAAAAACTTTAAATGAAAAATTGTCATTTTATGTAATATAGAGCAGATTGATAATAACATACTCCCTCCGTCCTATCCGACTTATGACAATTTGTCATTTTGGGCGTCCCACTCGAGTTAGCACATCTTAAAATGACAAGTTTATATTATTTTTATATTTCATGTAACCACTTGTCATATTTATAACAACAATTTCTTTACTATTTCTCCCACTAATTTTCCCTCCTATTTTACTTTTCATACTCACAATACCTTCTACACTCATTCTTCTACTCTTACTATATTAGTATTTTTTTTAATCTCCATGTCGGGAAAGAAAATTCTAAGTTGAATGGGACGGAGGGAGTATATTGTAGCGGTAACACATTTTTTTAATAAAATAGTAGTATTAGAAACTAACTTAGTTGGTAGCTAGTGTTAATAATTAGAGTCTAGTAACCTACAATTACTACTTGTATTATTAGAGTTTTGGAGTGTGAGCATATTAATAATATTAAAAGTAAAAATAATGTTCTAGAATCATCTATGTTTTGGAGGGAAAATTAGCACTAGATACACTTATAAAGATATAGATTTCACGCGACGATATAAAATGAAATTGAGTGTATACTTTGGGTATATAATCGTATTTTAGCTAGGCCTGTCAATTTTTACCCATTATCCAAGAACTCACTCAACCCAACTCGCTAATTACCCAACCCAACCCAACTCATTAACAATTTAGGGTTGAAACGAGTTACCCGCTTTAGCCCATTAAGTTTAGTGGGTTAAAGCGGGTCAACTCGTCAACCCGTCTCAACCCCCCCGGGTCAAAAAAAAAATTAAACATTTTAAATTTATTTTTAACCACCCCAGCCCCCCTACCCCCACCATCCCCCCCTCCCCGATCGGATAAAAAAAAATTTAATCATTTTAAATTTAGCTTTAACAACCCCCCCCCTCCACCTCACTCACTACTACCACCCCTTGCCCCCACCACACCCCCACCCCCACCGTCGTGTTAAAAAAAAAAATTTATTTTTGAAAATTATTTTATCTAGACGAGTAATTCAAAAGAAAAAAAAAAGAGTTGAGCTTATCGAGTTATCCGAGTCGACACGCTTCATTCGACCCGTATGTTAAATGAGTTGTAACAAGTATTACTCGTCTCAACCCGTTACCCACTTCAACTCGGCTCAACCCAACCCATCCCGACCCGATTGTCGGTCAAATTTTAGCCTAAAAAGGGTTAACTTGAATGGGAAAAATGTCGTGCGCTTTTGGAGGTCATGGGTGACTACTAGGTGGGGGCTTGGGGATCCTCACCTGTTATGAAAATTAGGGATGGCAACGGGTCGGGTTCGGATCGGATCAGACCTGATCCGAACCCGATCCGAAACCTACAAAACATTTACCGAACCCGATCCGATCCGACGTTGGCTAATCCGAGATCCGATCCGAGATCCGATCCGATCCGAAGCCCCGATCCAATCCGAAGCCCCGATCCGATCCGAGCTCCAGAAAAACTCTAATCAAAAAAATTAAATGCCAAATTCGAATGATTTTCTCTAGAACAAGACATTACATTCTCAAGTTTTACTACAATCCAAACAATTTCAAAACAATCCAAACAAACACAAACCAAAAATAGTTTCCACACATATTACATTCCAACAAATGTTAATTACTAATACATCCTAATTTTTAAACCTTCGCTTGGGACTACCTTTGTCCTTCCAACCTTCGCTTCCACCTGAAAGGATATCATTTTACATTAATAATGCATCTGAAATCTGGACAAATGAAAATGAAATCTTGTTTATACGTTGATTTGTAGCTTAAGTGTATCATAGCTCAAAGTTTTCAGATGCGCAAAATGATTGTTTTGTTCCTTGCAATTAAGGTCAAAGCATGAAATATATATCATAGCTGTTGCGTGGTTGTGAAGAATATTCAGAGATGTCTATATGCAATCCCAGATGGTACTGTGTTTGATGACTCAATGATTTTTAAGCTCAATCAAGATAGTAAAGAGTCTAAAATATCTCCAGCTCTCCAAGCCAAGCTTCATGTAATTTTCTCACTGTCTATTGCTATTTACATGGTACTTTTCCCATTATTGCTAATAACCCGCTCTTGTTTTCTTAGGAGATGGCATCTGGATTAAAGGCTGATATAGTAAAATATTTACTTGATCAAAATGTCACAAACTTTACCATGAAGCCTGTCAAGGTCTGCTCATTAACTTAATGACAATGACTGCAGTTCACATTAAATTTATAGTAATTTACTCTGCTAATCAAGTTCTCTTTTCCATTTGCCATAAGTAGCTGATGCTTGAGTGTATAACCATCATATCAAATAAAACCGATGCTGAGAAAGGGAAGAGAATGACGTGGGATAACAATATCACCCACTCATGCGCAGTTCATAAGTTGCCTAAGATATTAACAGCATAACAAATAAGGAAATGGTCTTGCCTGGGAGCACTCGAGAGTGCATAAACAGATAAAAATCTCGCATAATATTATCTAATGAATGGCTCAGCAACATTAATTCCAACCAAATTGGAGATACATTGAAACTCCATATCATCACCATATGTGAAAACGCCTCATCAATATTTTGACATTAAAATAGTATAATTTCAATATTCATGTATTAGCACGATGAATAAATCAGGTCCCTAATTCATGTACACAGTAACACACCCAAAGAAAAGAAAAATATTACTCCCTCCGTCTCAATTGAAGAGGTGTGGTTTGAACATACACGCAAAAAAGGAAAGTGGTTGACAATTAATTAAACCACCACTACACTAGCAGAGAGAGAGAAGAGTGGGAGAGAGAGGCACCTTAAAATCTTCAAGAAATCGACGAACGGAGAGAGAGAACGGAGGAGATTCGGCAAGGAAATGCGCCGTCGCTGTAGCAGAGGAGAGAAGAGCGGGAGAGAGCTGAGAGAGGAAGGAGGAGATTCACCGAGGCGCCGTGCAGGAGAGAGAGAGAGGAGCGGCGGAGCGCTGAAGCGGGGATGGACCGGGAGAGATTGGGAACGCAGCAAGCCCTAAATTAAATCTATCAAAAACCCTATATCTTCTTATATATACCTATATGATATTTGTAATTTCTTAAAAGATAAGGGGCTAAAGTATAAATTCAAACTTAGGTATTTGCATTCGGGTCGGATCGGGTCGGATAGTATAAGCATGTGCATTCGGGTCGGATCGGGTCGGGTTCGGATCGGTCAGAATGTGCTACCGAACCCGATCCGAACCCGATCGGATCATAAAAAATTAAAATCATATCCGATTTTTTCGAATCGAATCGCCTTCGGTACGGATCGGGTTCGATTAAATTGCCATCCCTAATGAAAATGTTAGTATTAGATTAGAGAAGTAGTGGTAACCGGTAAGGGTGGCCTTTTCCTTTTGGAGCCCCCATTATTAGGATTCTATTGTGGTTTTCCTTTGCCTTGTTAAATGTCCTTTTCTTCTTTATTTGTCAAAAGGCTACATGTCGTTGTTAGTATTGTTGACTCAATCTCAATGCCATGAACCTATTTCTTTTTTTTTTCTTCCAAATTCATCTTTCATCAACCTAATCTCTCAACTATGTTTCCTTTAAAAGCGAATTTGCTTGAAAAAACACCCACCATGTTGTTAAATGTCTTTGTTATGCTACTAATTTCAACCTCAATCAATCTATGACCAAACTAGAATTTTAGATTAAATTAGTCAAATTCCTATAAAGATACAACATTACACAAACAATGGAGTGTAAAATTAGCATAAATACGACAAACATATTGTGCATTGCCTTTTTCTCTAATTAAAACGGAGCAAAATCAATAAAATTTAACATTAAATTATCACATTTTTTGAAATTATAAAAAAGAAAATTGACATTATTCAAAATTGAATCGGCCCGATCTCAATGAAGCATCTTCAAACCTTGTGAAATTACAAAAGCTTTGAGACGAACAAGACAACAGTTATATTTAATTTTGAAACTAAACTCCAATTATTTATGACAAAAACATGCTGACATCAATTTTAGTTCAAATATTCAGTATCCAAGGAATTGACATTGCAACTGCAAGGTAGGTAAATAAAGACACATTATATTAACTTTTAACTACTTTTATTAACAAAGTTAAGACCAAAAGACGACAGCTCGATACTGATAGGCTCTCGGAGGGAGATCAAAGCTGGCACAACGACAAGCGTGAAAGAAAGATCTTCAGAATCGGAGCGGAGGTGCAGAAACTATAATCACGAAACCACAAACTATAATGTGACTTGTTTATGCATGAGCACTACATTTCCATCGACTAAAATAGCAAGAGCTTGCAAAATTTTACAAAAAGGTTCAATCATAATCTCCTCTGATGATGCCAAAATCGTCAAATCAACCCAAATCCAAGCGATGATTGCTCCGGTGATTGTAAGGCCTGAAAATAAGAGAAAACACGTAAACTAAGCCGGGGCGGATCCGGCTAAAGGCCCTCCGGCGTGAGAGTAAGTTCACGGTTTGTATATGAGAAAACAAATGAACAGAGTTTTCCCAATGTAAAAAGTAACGTACCGAATAATGAGCCATGGGGCTTGTATTTATAGGGATGGATTGATAGAATCCATGTTGAAGTAAACTTGTGAAGAGATAAGATGTAATCCTAAGGGAATTACATCTGTTAAGGAGTCATTGTTTGACTTGGATGGGTGTAGTTGGTTACAATCCTGATTGAATCATGAATGTGTAATCCTTGTTGTATAAGGACTGTATATCCTGCTAGCCGGAACGCCGAGGAACACAAATGTTTTACCTCGGCTTTGGTAAATAGACCGAGGTAAATGATTCTGCTTCCTCGTCATTTGGAGATTGGCCGACACGGAGAAGTGCCGGGGTAGATGATTTTGCTTCCTCGTCATGGTGATGAAATGCCGAGGTAAGAACTTTTCTTTCCTCGTCACTTGCGGCATGACGGCCCAAGCATGTTGACCTAAGGCCGAGATAAACTTTCCTCGTCATACAAGGAAGACCTTACTCGGCCCTAATACTTGGTTAGATAATATTCATGGCCCAATTCAATTAGGCCCAGCTTGAGCAAACCCATGTTCGTATCTCGGTTTATACTGTTCAGTGGCCCCCGACTTTCTAGCTCGGATTAGGACGAGTAGAAAGTCATCTCGTCCTCGTCATATGGAATACGAACGGGTTTGACACGTGTCCTCGGCGTCGCTTCATATAACTGACGGTTGCCATTCTGGGGCCCCCCAGTCTTGTCACGCCTCGAAACTGTCAATTTGCATTTAATTCTTGGGGCGCCAGACCCGAATTTAAGCTTTACCCATGGGTTTGACCTGATTGAGGGGTTATAAAAGGCTAAATGTAACGACCCCAACCCTAGGCATTTATTTTTAATATTATACTAGATGCTTTTAATATTTATATTTATTTTATGTGTTCAATTATGTCATTAAATTCTTAAATTAAGATAAATTGGGTGAAAAGTAAATTTAGAATCTTATAAGAATTTATTGGACATTTAATAAAGAAACTAAGGAAAATAATAAAAATGGAAAAATGATAAATAATGTGGGGAGGATAAATGAGTAGGATGAATTAATGGGATAAGTTTTATTTTTTTTGGGTAGGGGAAAGCCTTGGTTATTCTTGGTGGGGGGCCAAAATCCCTTACTTCCCCCATGCCATGCCAAGTGTCACCCCTCTCCTCTCCCCCTTGCCTCCCTCTAGCCGGCCCCTCCTCCCTCTCCATTACCCTCCTCACACTTCTTCCTCCTCCTTCATTTTACTTCTTCTTCCTAGAGAAACTAGAGAGCTCCCATGGAAGCCCAAGCATGAAGCTTTGAAGTCAAGAACATTTCTTCACCAAAAATCAAGTCTTAGAGCATCCTTGAAGTGGGTTCATCTTGGGGAACTCATCTAGCTAGAAAGATCCACATTCCTTTGCAAATCCAAGTGAGTTATTATGACTTTCCCTTCTTTGTATGCTCATGAACTATGTTATTGTTATTGTTGTGTTTTAATGGTTTTGATGAATTGAAACCTTCTTGGAGTTGGAGAATTAGTTCATGTTATTGTTGTTCTTAAGAAATGATTAAGAGTGTAAGAAGATGTGTTGAGTTGGATTAAGATGATTAAAGTCATGCCTTGGAATCGTTATTGGGGGAGGGATGTTTATAAATGAGATAGGTTAAAGTTAATGTTCAAAGAAGAAGATCTAGAAAGGTTAATCATGAAATGGGTGGGAAAATTAGGTGGTAATTAATCTAAATATACATTATCTTGGGTTTGGATGATTTAAGATGAGATAAGTAAGGTTAGAATCCTTCTTGGTGTTCTTGGAATTAAGCAAGATTTAAAGGAAAATAATCTAAGTAAAATTAAGTTGGAAATTCGGATGTGCTGAAAAAGGGCCATGGCGGTCGCCCCACTGGGGCGAGCGGCCGCCAAGGCGAGGCGAAACATGGACTCCCTTTTGTAACTACTTGGGCGGTCGCCCGGGACATGGGCGGTCGCCCATGTCACCGATCCTTTCCCGATTCTTCTCTTTTCTTTGAATTTTACTAAAAACCTCGGGGAATGATTCCTAACCAATATAAATTAGTAGAACCTAACCCAACCCGGATACAAATCAATCTTCTTTAACCTAAACTAAAATGGGATACCTTGGCTAGGTCATGACGTCTTTATTTGTCAAAGTGGAATTGTGGGAATGGTTAAATAAGGGTTCGGAGAATGGTTCCAACTTGGGGAAATAGATCTTGAACGTTATTAAGGTTATTCGGGGTTGCACGATGACTATGTAGGAATGGTTTACGATATATAGTGGCCTTACTTACTCCATGTCCTTGGTGAGTAGTTCAAATTGGTGTAGAAGCTATAGGTTTCACAATTAAGCTAATTAGTAATGGGTATGTACCACCTTGTGGCATTGTGTCCAAGTTGTGGAATTATTAATTATATGGTTACCTTAATATCCTAAGTATGGACTATTTGGCAAGTTGTTATGTGACATCCCAATGTGTGGATTATGTGTTATATGGTGGTGTGATATCCCAGTTGTGGATTATGTGGCATGTTGAGTTTATTGCTATCCCATTGGTGGATTTAATTGTTATCATTCATATTTACTGATGATGCTATGCATAGTGTATTACTTAAAAGTTGCATTATGATGTTGGATTGAACATGAGTATATTTTACCATGTTGCTATATTGTTTATCCCGTTTTGTGGATTTATCTCAAGTAACTATCATGTGCTTGGGCGTATTATGTTCGGGTGGGTATGATGGATGCCAATCAATTATTGATTTGTTCAATAAGTGATTGAAGGTACATCATACCGGTGACCCTTCCCCACTCTGTGGCCACGGGGTGGGGCCGTGCTAACGACCTTGAGTGATAAGTAGCCTTTACGGTTACTGTTGCAACGGTTGTAAGGAGGGACGATGTTATGGTTGGATACTCTATATTATAGATATCTTTTCTTATATGGATCTACGGGGTATGAGTCCTATAAGAGGTGAATGTCTTTGGAGGCAATTCACCAAAGAGTGGAGTTTTACTCCCACGTTGTACGACTTATTGTTCGGACGGGAAAAGGTAAAATGAGGTAACGTAAGGTGTTTACCGCTTTCCTAATGTGTTAAGTGTTGCCATGCTACATGTTGCATCTTGTATGGCATCTTCTTTGCATATCATAATAGCTCATTGAGATTTATTCTCACCCCTCTCCCTTTCTTGTTTTAGATTAGAGACGGGTGACCCGAACCGGTGAGGCGGGGATTTCATTGTGGACTTTTGCTTTTGGGGCTTGACAAGTTAAGTATAGGAGTGGGTTGTTTAGGAGTATTTTTTTAGTATTCCTCTTTTTGTAATTTGTTTGGAAAACACTTTTATTAAACAATGTTATTCAGGGTTTTGTGTAATTAATCAGATGTCGGATTGTTAAAGTTGTAGTTGGATCTCCTTTTAGTAGAGATATTATTAATTAATTCTTACTTGGAAGTTTGAAAAGTAGTTTTCCTTTAAAGGCAAATAAATGTTTTAAAAATCTAGATGGATTGTCTTGGTTTGAGCTCCCTTAGTTCGGGACACGTGTTAGGTCCGGGTTGGGGTGCTCACGGTTAATATCGAGCTTAGTTTAGAGGTCAAGGGTAGATGTCTAAACTAAGGGGAATGTGTGGAAATTGACGTCGAGTGTTTTATGCGGGAGTTCGTTCTAATGGCGGAAGCAAGGATGATCGGCGAAAGGTGCTAGGAAAGGAAGTAGATATGGGTATAGGTGGAATTCAGAATGAAGAGATGATGAAATTATTCAGGGAATTTGTACAAGGTATGGAGACTAGAGGATCAGTTCCTAATCATCATGAAGGATGTCAAAGTGATGGATTGGAAAGATTTGTGAAGATGAACCCCCCGAGCTTTAACGGAGGTCCGAACCCGTTAAAGGCGGAAGAATGGTTAGCGAGAAATGAATAGGATTTTCGAGGTTATAGAAAGTCCCAACAAGGAGAAAGTTAGGTATGCCGTGTTCAAACTTGAAGGTTTAGGCGATCGGTGGTGGCAAATATTGAAAGGAAGTTGGGAGCGGGATCATACGCCCCCGGACTTGGGATAATTTCACCAAACATTTCGAGGATTATTTCGTTTCGATGGTTACAAGGGACAAGAAGGAGATCGAATTCTTAGGACTAGAACAAGGGATCATGACGGTGAATCAGTATGTAATCAGGTTTGAGGAATTAGCTAGAAGTTGCCCTCATTTGGTATCGTATGAAGCGAAAAGAGTTCATAGGTTTATAAAAGGTTTGAGGGACCGAGTTTAGGAAGAAATTTGGGATTGATAGCTTCACCAATTATCGAGACTGGCCTTAGAGAGAGCTTATAAGATCGAGAAAAATATTGAGGAAAATAGTGGGAAATTGGAAGGTGAGATTGGAGATCGGCCAAGGGCTTTAACTTCGGGAAGGATGAGAGAGAAACTTGTGGTAGCTTCTTCGTCTAGGCCAAAACCCAAACGGTATGGGATGATGTGTAAATATTGCAAGAAGATGGGTCACACTGAAGACAGGTGTTGGAGTAAGCAAGGGAAATGTTTGAATTGTGGAGGAGCGGGGCACTACAAGAAAAATTGTCCTGCATTTCGTCAGAGGTTAGCTTCGGGTGCCGGTTCAAAAGGTCAAAGAGGTGGTATCAAAAGAGATAACAAAGGGGAACCGAAAGAGAGGTCTGTGGTCGAGTGTGCGTTTCGGGTTCGGGAGAGATAGATCCCTCGGAGGTCACTAGAGGTATATTTCTGTCTCAAAGGTTAGGGGTCATGTTTTATAGATCCTGTTGCATATCATTTATATTTGGCATCACATTTTGCTTATATGTGACATACATTGTTGAAAATTTGTTTTATTGTTAGAGGATTCTGCTCTTATGAGAGAATACCTCGAACCTTCTTTGGTTTACCACGATGGTGATGTGGTTATGGCTGAGCATGTATTGCCAGTTGAATTAGTATAATTATCAATTTATGATTTTGAGATATACTTGACCTGGAGGGTTAAGTAGTTGTTGTATAATGATAGACTATCCTAATAGGTGAGTCTCCTTTTTCCATGCCTAAATTGCTTATATTGGTATTTGTTATAGGTGAACCTTAAATGTGAAATTCTGGTTACATGTGGGTATATAAAGTGAAAGTTTTGAATTAAGATGTGAAGAGTAATTGGTATATGCTAGACCTGCATAGGGAGTCTTTTCCAAAATTTTATGTGCTAACTGTGAGTAATTGGTAAATGTGCTCCCGTCGGTATATTTCGTGTGTTGGTTCTGAGTAGGATAAGCAGAATTGTAATTCTTATTTTGATGGCTTTAGGGTAATTAGAATTGATGATCTCTTTGTTAATTAAGGTTCCGGGAAGATCGTAAAAATAATTTGAGAATTGGGTTAATTATTCCTTGTGAAGAATCCTTGTATGCAAAGTTTAGCTAGTATGAGTTAGCTCGAGAGGATTACAAATTTTGGGTTCTATAGTCTTAAACTCGGGTGTTGCCAAGGATCTTGTGAGGTTGAGTCCGTGATCTTTGAGTTAGCAAGTACTACCTAAGAAATTTAATGAACCCTTAAGAATTGTAAAGTCATTACTTTGGTTGAATCTAAAGGGCGTATAAATGGTGTAGGTTGTGATGAGGATGAATCATATTGTTAATGATGGAAAATAGGTTGACTCTTACCTTACCTAGTGGACGTGAGAATCTTGTGAAATTTTAAGTGTATATTTAAAGGAAGATCAGGGTGTAGTGTTATGCGAAATGGGAAAGTGATAATGTGTGCTTTGGGGAATTTAACTTAGATAAGTGGGATTTTCTTATCCTCTACTCGGGAGTAGCTACACTTGTGTTGCGTCATTTAAATAGGAACCTTATCTTTTGAAGTTTCCTTTGAGAGTTGTTACCGATCCTAAGAGTTGGAGGATTTAGTTAGTCGAAAGGAAGAGATTTGAAGACTACCCAAATTCTGGAAGAATAGGTTGTGTTGTGTGACGGATTTTCCTTCGACTTGAGAAGTTTAATTAACCTTAGCGGGTTTGCGTATTATGACAGTTATCATTCTAGCATTAAGATAAAACCGTATGAGACGTTGTTAGGAAAGAAAATATCGATCTCTAATTTGTTGGGATGAAATTGGGGAAGCAAGGTCTAAGGTAAATTAGCGCCAAAGTTTGTTAATCCATTTGAAGTTTTAGGAAATGTTGGTGAGTCGACTTATAGACCGATTTGGGGCAGCTTATCGAGTATTTGAAGTTTAAATGTGATATCGTAATGTATTGGGAGACATGAGATGTAATACTTTTATTTGAATATACTTTCTTTGAGGTCGTGAAATTTCGGGTTAGTGATGATGGTATAGTATTCTCGGGATATTAAGTTGTAGTATCACATTACTTATGAAATTGGAAAATCTTGGAAAAATCATAGTGTTGAAGAGACTAATTGGGGAGTGAAGTCCTAGAGTATTCGGGTTAAGAAAGTGTATAGTGGAATTATACCATTGAGAAATCTAGTGGAAAAGTGTTAAGTTAGAATGTGTGGAAGGTAACCTTTGCTATTTGATCCTTAGGGTAGCGGCTTGACCAAATTCGGGACGAATTTTCTTTAAGGAGTGAGTGTAACGACCCAACCCTAGGCATTTATTTTTAATATTATACTAGATGCTTTTAATATTTATATTTATTTTATGTGTTCAATTATGTCATTAAATTCTTAAATTAAGATAAATTGGGTGAAAAGTAAATTTAGAATCTTATAAGAATTTATTGGACATTTAATAAAGAAACTAAGGAAAATAATAAAAATGGAAAAATGATAAATAATGTGGGGAGGATAAATGAGTAGGATGAATTAATGGGATAAGTTTTATTTTTTTTGGGTAGGGGAAAGCCTTGGTTATTCTTGGTGGGGGGCCAAAATCCCTTACTTCCCCCATGCCATGCCAAGTGTCACCCCTCTCCTCTCCCCCTTGCCTCCCTCTAGCCGGCCCCTCCTCCCTCTCCATTACCCTCCTCACACTTCTTCCTCCTCCTTCATTTTACTTCTTCTTCCTAGAGAAACTAGAGAGCTCCCATGGAAGCCCAAGCATGAAGCTTTGAAGTCAAGAACATTTCTTCACCAAAATCAAGTCTTAGAGCATCCTTGAAGTGGGTTCATCTTGGTGAACTCATCTAGCTAGAAAGATCCACATTCCTTTGCAAATCCAAGTGAGTTATTATGACTTTCCCTTCTTTGTATGCTCATGAACTATGTTATTGTTATTGTTGTGTTTTAATGGTTTTGATGAATTGAAACCTTCTTGGAGTTGGAGAATTAGTTCATGTTATTGTTGTTCTTAAGAAATGATTAAGAGTGTAAGAAGATGTGTTGAGTTGGATTAAGATGATTAAAGTCATGCCTTGGAATCGTTATTGGGGGAGGGATGTTTATAAATGAGATAGGTTAAAGTTAATGTTCAAAGAAGAAGATCTAGAAAGGTTAATCATGAAATGGGTGGGAAAATTAGGTGGTAATTAATCTAAATATACATTATCTTGGGTTTGGATGATTTAAGATGAGATAAGTAAGGTTAGAATCCTTCTTGGTGTTCTTGGAATTAAGCAAGATTTAAAGGAAAATAATCTAAGTAAAATTAAGTTGGAAATTCGGATGTCTTTGAAAAAGGGCCATGGGCGGTCGCCCGTAGGGGCGCGGCCGCCCAGGCGCAAACATGGACTCCCTTTTGTAACTACTTGGGCGGTCGCCCAAGGGACATGGGCGGTCGCCCATGTCACCAGTCCTTTCCCAGTTCTTCTCTTTTGCTGAATTTTACTAAAAACCTCGGGGAATGATTCCTAACCAATATAAATTAGTAGAACCTAACCCAACAGGATACAAATCAATCTTCTTTAACCTAAACTAAAATGGGATACCTTGGCTAGGTCATGACGTCTTTATTTGTCAAAGTGGAATTGTGGGAATGGTTAAATAAGGGTTCGGAGAATGGTTCCAACTTGGAGAAATAGATCTTGAACGTTATTAAGGTTATTCGGGGTTGCACGATGACTATGTAGGAATGGTTTACGATATATAGTGGCCTTACTTACTCCATGTCCTTGGTGAGTAGTTCAAATTGGTGTAGAAGCTATAGGTTTCACAATTAAGCTAATTAGTAATGGGTATGTACCACCTTGTGGCATTGTGTCCAAGTTGTGGAATTATTAATTATATGGTTACCTTAATATCCTAAGTATGGACTATTTGGCAAGTTGTTATGTGACATCCCAATGTGTGGATTATGTGTTATATGGTGGTGTGATATCCCGATTGTGGATTATGTGGCATGTTGAGTTTATTGCTATCCCGTTGGTGGATTTAATTGTTATCATTCATATTTACTTGATGATGCTATGCATAGTGTATTACTTAAAAGTTGCATTATGATGTTGGATTGAACATGAGTATATTTTACCATGTTGCTATATTGTTTATCCCGTTTTGTGGATTTATCTCAAGTAACTATCATGTGCTTGGGCGTATTATGTTCGGGTGGGTATGATGGATGCCAATCAATTATTGATTTGTTCAATAAGTGATTGAAGGTACATCATACCGGTGACCCTTCCCACTCTGTGGCCACGGGGTGGGGCCGTGCTACTGTGCTTGAGTGATAAGTAGCCTTTACGGTTACATTTGCAACGGTTGTAAGGAGGGACGATGTTATGGTTGGATACTCTATATTATAGATATCTTTTCTTATATGGATCTCGGGGTATGAGTCCTATAAAGAGGTGAATGTCTTTGGAGGCAATTCACCAAAGAGTGGAGTTTTACTCCCACGTTGTACGACTTATTGTTCGAGACGGGGAAAAGGTAAAATGAGGTAACGTAAGGTGTTTACCGCTTTCCTAATGTGTTAAGTGTTGCCATGATACATGTTGCATCTTGTATGGCATCTTCTTTGCATATCATAATAGCTCATTGAGATTTATTCTCACCCCTCTCCCTTCTTGTTTTAGATTCCGAGACAGGTGACCCGAACCAGTGAGGCCGGGGATTTCATTGTGGACTTTTGCTTTTGGGGCTTGACAAGTTAAGTATAGGAGTGGGTTGTTTAGGAGTATTTTTTTTAGTATTCCTCTTTTGTAATTTGTTTGGAAAACACTTTTATTAAACAATGTTATTCAGGGTTTTGTGTAATTAATCAGATGTCGGATTGTTAAAGTTGTAGTTGGATCTCCTTTTAGTAGAGATATTATTAATTAATTCTTACTTGGAAGTTTGAAAAGTAGTTTTCCTTTAAAGGCAAATAAATGTTTTAAAAATCTAGATGGATTGTCTTGGTTTGAGCTCCCTTAGTTCGGGACACGTGTTAGGTCCCGGGTTGGGGTGCTCACACTAAACCCTTCTCATTTCACTCTTTACAAACCCCAAATATTTGAGAGCGAGTAACAAGGTTCAGGCGACAATCATTCCGGTGATCTTGATCTTGTTCGAACCCAGTTTCCGGCGAGCTAGCTTCCTGTTGTGATTTCCTCAATTTCTCCAAACTCAGGTATGAAGTCTCTCCCCTTTTGTGCATTTTGAATCTGATTTCCAGCTTCTTAGGGTTTGTTGGGAAGAATCTTGAACATGCCAAGAACAGGCAAACCACCATTGTTAAAGAATGAAGCTTTTCTTCATAAATTCAAAAAACTTCAAACCTTTGATTTTCTTTGTATTTTATATGGACTTTCTTGAATATTGAATGAACTCCCCCTTTCATTTTTGATTCCCCTTAGAAATGGCTCGTTCTTGGGACCATTCTCCCCGATTCCGTTATGGATATCATACTGGAAATCTGAGGGTCTATCGTAGAGAGAGAGGTCCATGGTTGATGCTCACCCTGGATGATGTAAGCAAGCAGTTGAGAGGTTATGGTCGAACTCGTCTATTCCTCCAATACCCTGATTCCACAAGAATAGATAGGATTGAGTCTGGTTCACCCAACATTATAGTTTTTGAGGATAGGGCTGAGATGATGGAGCACATCGAGCTGTTCTACCCGGCCTCTGATCGCGAAATGCGTGAGCGCCTGAGAGGTACGGCTCCCTCCTCGGCCTTATTAAATGACGAGGAGGGGAATCTCCCTTCCCCGTCCTAAATCAGCCATGGACGAGGTCACTAATTTTGTCTCCTCGTCTTTATGCAGATATGACGGGAAGAGAAGGAAAACCCTCCTCGTCTACTCAAATAGTTGACGCTTTCATGGAAGAAGCACAAGCTGATGGCCGCCTGGCCCGAAGAAGAGGAGGCCGAGGACGAGGAGGCCAAGGATTAGGACAAAGAAAAGAGAGGACCCCAAGAGCCGGGGATCCCATGTTGGAAAAGCTGTACTCCAAATACGGGGTAAACAAAGCTGAGTACAGGCTAACTTATATGGGCCATATGGAGCTTAAGACGAAGAAGGAAGAGGACGACTTTTATTATAACCAAGACTTTGTCCATTTCTACTTCAAACAGTTTCAACAGGGACTTCGTCTTCCCTTGGATCCCTTCATCTGTGAATTTTTGGACGATGTGAGGGCGGTGCCAGCCATGCTAGGAGCTAATGGTACCCGGGTTCTTGTCAGCTTCATTGTCCTCTGCCGTAGCTTAGGGTACGAGCCGACCATGGGAGCTTTTAGATATTTCTACAATGTTCAATTTGTCAAGGAGAGTTGGCTCCTCGTCATTAAGAGCGCATCCAAAAAGCCGAAGCTGCTCCTCCCTATGTCTAGCAAAGTTGCCGGCTGGGATAGCCATGTTATAAGGGTTGAGAGCCGCCAAGGATGGGAGTTTCAGTCTCCTTGTAGGGGTCCAACTTCCTCCTTTCCCGTCCAACAATATGAATGGACCCAAGCCTTGATCAAACGCCTAGAAGCATTTGCCGAGGTGGGGGTCCTTGATTGGTCAGTGGTTGAATCCTCAGACCATTACTATATTCAGGCGGGTTTGATGCCGGGGAAGAAGGATGGGGTATCTCCCCTTGTCACCGTAAAGAGGGGGAGACGCTTTCAACGGCGGACATTCACCCCGGCACAGTATTCCATGAGGATTGCACTAGGTGCAAGACTGAACGTCCCCGGGACCAGTGTCTGGATGAGATAGACATAGTTGGATATAAACATTTAACTCTTGGTACTTAGTTATTTTTTGGATGTTTCTTCTTCTGCTCGTACTTAATCAGTTTTTCCTTGTCTTTTCAGTCTTAACACCCGAGGAAGAAGCAGCTATAGCCATGGAGAGACTTAGTCCCCAAGAGCTGGTGAGGAGGAAGACGAGGCAAAGCAAGAAGTCTGGTTTGGTGGAAAGGAGAGAAGAGACCAATGCCCGTAATCTGGTGCTCAACGTTCAGGGTGACCAACCTCTTCCCCTTAAATTACATGGGGAGGTAAATGCCGAGGAAGCGGCGACTGATGAACAACCCAACCCATCAACTGTAGAGGGGCATAGCCTCCATGTTGATGCCGAGGACGAGGTGGCCGAGGAAACTGACCTCGTCCAAAGGAGATCTGGCTCCAAGAGAACGCCAGCTGTTAGCGCCGAGGAGCCTGCGGCTAAACGGGCAAGCGTCAGTGGGGCCCCCAATGTTGAGGCCCCCCCTCCCTTAACCATTCAAAATATCAAAACCGTTGAGGAGGCCGACGAGCTGGCCAAGAGCATGTCCCTCAACGTTCCCCGTCTTAAGGGACTTCCTCTGTTGGCTAGGGAGGGACCCTTAGTAAGATTGGGCCGAGCTCCCATTCAGAGGGCTATGGACGAGGATGCCTACGAGGCATTTTGTAAGGAGGCTCCCAACGAGGATACCTTGCTCTGCCACAAGGGACTCTTAATCGCTGAGGTAAATGTTGATCCTTTTCTTGGTTATTGCCCTTGATATTTGTTTGCCTTTCTAATAACGATTTCTCTTTCAGTTGGCTTCCGTTACGGCGTATGAAAATGTTTTAGCCAAGAAGAAGGCTAGGCGCCTGAATGAGGCTAAGGCCGCCCAAGTGAAGAGTGAAAATGACAAGGCTTCCTTGGCTAAACTTTTAAAGGCCAAGGAAGCTGAGCTCGTGGCGGACCAGGCCAAGGTTGAGGCTGAGGTGAAGAGGGCCGAGGACGAGAAGGTCAAAGCCGAGGAGCATCTCCGGCTGAAAAATGAAGAGCTTGCTACGGCAAGGAAAGAGAAAGCCGAGGTCCAAACTAGGGCCGAGGAAGCTGAGGCCCGGTGCAGAGGGTTGGAAGCTACCCTCCCGGCTAGGGAGGAAGAGGATGTTGCTCGGTTCAAGGAGAGCTCGGCCTTCAAGGAGTTGATGATGGCCAGCTCGGCCTTTAGAGAGGCCGTGGACGAGCAGACGGCCACTATGTTTGAAGATGGTTATCTTCACTTGGCCAGGAGCATCTTGGCTGATCCTTCCACCGGTTTGGACATCAATAAGGTTGCCCAGCTGATTTGCAGGGACCAATATGCCGAGGAGGTCAGGGTTCTCCACCACTTGGTCCCCTTTTCTGAAAGCAACTTGGAGATAATGGCTGCCAAGGATGCTCAAGCTTGCAGGGAAGTGTGGAGGCCGACCTCTGTTGTCCCCGGCAATATAAAAAGACACAGTGGAGGCGATACGGGATCTTTGAAGAGCCCGAGGCCATGGAAGCCGAGGTGGAAGGAGGGGCCGAGGAAACTAATGCCCTCACTGAACAAACGGTCCTTCCTCCCCCTGGCACTATCACAGAAGACTGGCTCGAAAAGCCTTTTGATGACGGGCAGCAGTCTTAGGATAGCTTTCTTTCCTTTGTTTTCTGTAATAGATGGTAGGACTTGTAATTTTTTTGAACATCAATGAAAATCCTTTTGTCATGATTCATATTATTTCCATAACTTGCTCATATTTTTGTATGCTAGGCCGAGGCACTAGACTTAAGAAGGTGGGATCCAAGGAAGGTTCCTTGCACCCAAATGTTGGGCAAGTGATTAGGCCGAGGAAATACTCCTCGGCTTTAACTATACCCTCAAGTTATTTAGGTCGAGGAAGGTTTCCTTGGCTGTAAATGTGTTGTAATCCTGAATCAAAGTGGACTCATGGTAGGAGGTTTGTTAAGCCATCAGGCCGAGGAAAATCCTCGGTCTTGGCTGTTTAGTATCCTAAATCAAGGTAGATCCTTGACAGGATGCGTTGTAAGCCATCAGGCCAAGGAGGTCCCTTGGTCTTGGCTGTTGGTATCCTGAATCAAGGTGGACCCTTGACAGGATGTGTTGTAAGCCATCAGGCCAAGGAGGTCCCTTGGCCTTGGCTGTTGGTATCCTGAATCAAGGTGGACCCTTGACAGGGATGTGTTGTAAGCCATCGAGGCGAGGAGGTCCCTTGGTCTTGGGCATTTGGTATCTGAATCAAGGTGGACCCTTGACGGGATGTGTTGTAAGCCATCGGGCCAAGGAGGTCCCTTGGTCTTGGCACATTGGTATCTGAGTCAAGGTGGACCCTTGACGGGGATGTGTTGTAAGCCATCGAGGCGAGGAGGTCCCTTGGTCTTGGGCATTTGGTATCTGAATCAAGGTGGACCCTTGACGGGGATGTGTTGTAAGCCATTAGGCGAGGAGGTCCCTTGGTCTTGAGGCATTGGTATCTGAATCAAGGTGGACCCTTGACGGGATGTGTTGTAAGCCATCGAGGCCAAGGAGGTCCCTTGGTCTTGGGCATTTGGTATCTGAATCAAGGTGGACCCTTGACGGGATGTGTTGTAAGCCATCGAGCCAAGGAGGTCCCTTGGTCTTGGGCATTGGTATCTGAGTCAAGGTGGACCCTTGACGGGATGTGTTGTATAGAAGAGTCGGGGATGCGGTCCTCATCTTCGGTGTACGTATGAAGAGTTGATAGTTGCTTTGCATCTTTGGAAGAGGCGCTTTCATAAAGCGAAATGCGATTACAACTAAGCTGCAATCCTATCAACTAATCAAAACTAAAAGACGAAATAAGAACTAATCTCTTGAAAAATAAACTAGACTAGTGATAGTATTTTCTAAGGTTGTCGGAGTGCCGGGGATGCTTGAGGTCCTTCCCCTCCTTGGTCTTCAATCTGTAGGTCCCTTCTCGAATGACTTGAGTGATGATATAAGGACCTTCCCAATTTGGGGAGAGCTTGTTACGATTACGCCTTTCGTCCGGTAGCTTCAATTTTTTCGAGTACCCAATCGCCTACTTGGAATACTCTTACGATGACCCTCTTATCGTGATACGCCTTGGTCCTTTGTTTGTAATTCACCATCCTCATACGTGCGGCTAGTCGTTTCTCATCTATCGGGTCCGGGTCAGGAGCCTATTGACCTTGTTGACTTGCTCATCGTAATGGGAATTTCTCACCGTAGGGATGGCCATTTCCGCATTGGTGCCGTAGCCTCGGAACCGAAGGTTAGTGCGAATGGGGTTTCCCGGTTGGCCCCGGGTGGTTGTGCGAACTGACCCATAAGGCTAGGGAAGTTTGTCCAACCATCTACCCTCGCGTCCTTCAAGGTTCTTGGTGAGGGCGGTTAGGACCGGTTGTTTCTTTATACCTTGGCCATTGCCTTGTGGTACGCTAGCGAAGATTTTGCATGGCGGACTTTTACTCTTCCCAATTCCGTAGTGAATGCTTTGTGGAGAATTGCGAGTCCATGATCAGGACAATTGTATGAGGAAGGCCGAATCTGCACCAGATGTTGTCATGGACAAAGTTGATCGCGTTCTCTTCCGTTATCTTGGCTAATGCCTTGGCTTCTATCCACTTGGAGAAGTAATCAACAGCTACTATCACGTACTTGCAATTACCACGGGCGGGAGGGAAGGGTCCGATGATGTCGATCCCCCACATATCAAACGGCCACGTAGGTATTACAAGTGTTTGCTCAACTGCCGGTAGTCTAGGAATGTCAGAGAATCTTTGGCACTTGTCACATTTTCGAACATAGGCGTGCGCGTCTTCCCTCAGGTTTGGCCAATAGTACCACTAGTGATATGATTTTGTCGGCTAAGGTTCGGCCCCCGGGTGTCCGCCGCAAACACCTTCATGTACTTACGCGAAGAGGTTCTCAATTTCCTTGGGATAGACACACCTTAGCAGGGCTTCGTGAAAGATCTTCGATAGAGGACTCCATTAAATCACCACGAACCTTGGGGACCTCTTTTTGATAAGCTTGGCTCGAGCTTCATCTTCTGGTAGTTTTTCCTTCTCAATGTATTCAATGTAGTCATCGATCCAGCATCTATCTTCTCCATCTAAGAGCATGATTTGTAGTCTTTCGTACGCAGGTTCCTCGGCATAAACCACATAAGGGTGGTCTTAGAGACATCCATGGTAGCCGGTTTGGAAAGAACGTCTGCGACTTGGTTATCTTCCTGCCAATTTGTTTGAGCTCGAAAAATTCCATCTTCTTCGTCATATCTAGGACCGAGGTCTCTATACTTGGCAAGGGTGGGGTCTTGGGCATTATACTCTCCCTTTACTTGTTTGACAACGAGTTGGGAGTCGCGAGAAGGCCGCCACCCTAGTTGCTCCATAGAAGGAGGCTAATTCAATGCCAAATATTAGAGCTTCATATTCCGCTTGATTATTGGAGGCGGGGAACTTGAAACGGATGGCGTCTTGCGTAGTATATTCTCCTTACGGGCTTGCTAGCACAATTCCGGCTCCGCTTCTGTCCTTGGTGGCGATCCGTCCGTATACGAGATCCAGCCGGTTGGATGGGAGTTCAATGGGAGAGTCTTTATCCTGCAGTGCGTTTTGCTTCCTAGAGGTGGGGAGATGCTCACCCATAAAGGCGGTCTCGACCATGAAGTCAACCAAAGGCTGTGCCGGGAGGGTCTTCCTTGGTTGGTAAGTGATATCGAACTCGGTGAGAGCGATGGACCAATTAAGGAGACGCCGGAGCCGTCCAACTTATGTAGTATCTTCTTGATGGTTCATTTGTGTACACGGTGATAGGATGTGCGAGAAAAATAAGCACGTAGCTTCCTTGATGCAATGACTAGTGCGTAAGCTATCTTCTCCACATTGAAGTATACGCTTTCCACGTCGAGATAGTGCCTTAGAGACATAGTAGACGAGGCTTTTGAATTCCTTCATCATTTCGAACTAGGGCAGCTGCGACGGCATGATCGGTGGCGGCTAGGAAGGCGTACGGCATCTCGCGGTAGTCGGTTGCTAAGCGAGGAGGGGAACCCAGTACTCCTTCAACGGAGGAATGCTTGAGCATTCGGGAGTCCAGGAGAAGCTCTTGGTACCCTTGATACCTTGAAGAAAGGCGGTGACTTTTCGGCGGATTTGGCGATGAATCTTCCAAGTCTTTGCGATTCTTCCATTAAGTCTTTGAACCTCCTTGATGGTGGTAGGTTCCTTCATGTCAATGAGCGCCTTGATTTTTTCGGGGTTTGCTTCAATCCCCCTTTGAGATACCATGAAGACTAGGAACTTTCCATTGTTACTCCAAACACGCACTTGCTCGGATTTAGCTTCATGTTATTAGCTCGGAGGTTGTGAATTGTCTCTTGCGGGTCGGGAACGTGGCTTGCCTTCCTTGGTCTTTATGACCATGTCATCAATATAAGCTTCCATGTTGCGACCTATTTGGCTTGCAAAAACTCGATTCACCATTGGTATGTAGCACCCGCGTTCTTGAGCTCAAAGGCATCATGATGTAACAGTAATTACCCCAGGTGTTTGGAAGGCCGTCTTCTCAATGTCCTCTTCCGCCATTTTTATCGATGATAGCTGAATAGGCATCTAGGAAGGCGAGAGTTTGATGTCCAGCAATGGAATCAACCAACTTGTCAATTCTAGGAAGAGGATAGGCTGTCCTTGGGGCGAGGCTTTGTTTAGATCGGTAAAGTCTATGCACATGCGCCATTTCCCATTTTGCTTCTTCACCATAACTACATTGGCCAACCAAACGGGGTACTTAACTTCACGAATTATTCCGGCACTAAGTAATTTACGCACTTCTTCTTTTATAGCTTCCTCTTTGTCCCTTGCAAAATTTCTCCTTGTGCAGGAGATAGTCTTTGCCAAAGGATCAACTTCAAGGCGGTGGAGAGCTACTTCTTCATTGATCCCCCTCATATCTTCGACTCTCCAAGCAAAGACGTCGAGGCGCTTTTTAAGAGGAGATGATTTTTTCTTTCTCTTACGGAGATAGTTGGCCCCAGAGCTTGATTTTTTGTTCGGGATAGTCGGGATTGGTGACTATCTCTTCCAGTTCGTCAACATGCTTCATTTCAAGACCGTCACGGAATTCTAGAGACTCGATGATGATCTCTCTAATTCTTCTCCCTTCATTGTCATTCACGTTGAGGCCCTCTTCCTCCATAAGTTTATCAACATACGGGAGGCCCGGCCTTCCCTAGGTCGTGGTTGGCCCCAGAGTTACGGCCGTTGAAGAGAACGGGGTCTTCTTCGATATGGGCTGAACTATGCCTAGGTCATCTGCAATTTCTTGGACCATAGGGTCTTCCACAGTACGAGATAGGAATATGCCTTGGTCATCTGCAATTTCTTGGACCATAGGCTCTTCCTCCTCATGAGACACTTCACGAATATAGCTCATTACGGAGCTAGTTTTGGTGGTTTTACGAGACTTGGAGATCTTAATATTTTCCTCGGGGGTATCTATCTCCACACTTTTGGATTTCTTTACGCTCTTCCACGACATGTTCCAAGAAGTCCTTGGGGGTGGCCCTCACGCATCCAATCCTGCCCGGGTGGGGAATTTAACTCGTTGGTGGGGAAGTGAGGCCACCGGCCCAGTTGGCTTGACTTGGAATGCACTATGATCGCATGGTAATCACTAGTCAAATCCGTGACTACAAAATTGGCGTGGCTTTGGCTAGGAAGGGATGATCACCGACTTCGAGTTCTAGCTCCACGGTTCCCTTGACTCCAACTTTGTGATTGGTGAATCCTTCTAGCCTTCCGTGGTAGGGTTCCCGACATGGTGTCTTTCAAGCCCACTGTTGGAAGGTGAATAATACTGAGGATGTCACGGGAGGCCCCGTGTCAACAAGAAGTCTTTCGGATTCAACGTTGTCTATTCGGCCCTTTATCACCAAGGGTTGTTCACGAGGCTCGGCTTCCAACTAACTCATTAGGAGAGAAACTAATGACCTCTTCCGCTTTATGGATCCAAGCGGGAACATGGTACACTTTGCTCGGCTCGTGGATCTGGTCCCTTAGTTTTACGGTAGAAGTTACCTCTTCCGTATCACATGCAACTTGGCCACTAGGAGGCTGCGGTCTTCATCCTCGCTTTTGTCGTCATCTTCACTTTCCTCTTCCTTCCGCTTCCGCTTGTTATCTTTTTCATAACATAACGATCTAACTTTCCCTCGTCGACCCATTTAAGATTATTTTCTTGAGGGCCCAGCAACCGTCGGTGGTGTGCCCGTTGTCTTTGTGAAAATCACGGTATTTGTTCATGTTACGAGGGAATTTTGGCTTGTCGGTCATCGGTTGAGGTGGAGGAAGGTTGACCAGCTGCATGATTTCAGAGATGGGCTTAGTTAAAGGAGTGAACTCAAGCTTCTCCGTACTCCTTGTTTTGTTTTTCCCTTTGGAACCCTTGCCGTTTCCATTGCTATTCTGGCGATTGCCTGTCACCTCTATTTCTGTCTTGTCAGCTCCCCTCTTCTTTGTTTTATCCTCAGCCATAGAAATAGCATAAGCTACCTTGTATAGCTCGGACTTTGTTTGAGGTTCCCTGGCTGAGAGTTCATAAACGAGGGGGCCAGTTTTTAAGCCGGAATTGAAACAAACAATAACTTCTCTATCAGTGAGGCTTTCTTCAACCTGGTCCGCCATTTTTCGGAACCGATTATAATAGCTGAGGGTGGTCTCTCCCTTTCCCTGTTCAATGTTGGCCAAGTCAGCCAGTCTTATCTTCCTCTTACCAGCAGTGGCAAAGTGGTCCAAGAACATTCTCCTCATGCCTCTCCAGCAATCGATGCTACCTCTTTTAAGCTCTCGGAACCGGAGTCAAAGGCATTCGGAGAAGGTGCTCGCGAAAGCTTTACAGAGTAGGTCATCAGCAGTGGTGAGGAGATTCATAGTTTGTTCAAAACTTTGCACGTGGTCTTTTGCATCAGTAGTGCCATTGTATTTTTCAAAATTAGGGAGCTTGAGGTGGGGATTAGGTGGAGCTGCAGTTATCCTCAAAGAGAATGGACGTGTTGCCCAGTCATAATCATCGTCATTAAACTTTTTTCCCCTCTCCATGTCATCCAGTCTTTGCTTCAACAGCTCCCATTGCTTGGTTTCCACTCCGCTTGTCCTTTGCTTGAGCGGGTGCTTCGTTGGGAGCTTCTGACGGATTTATCCTTGGGGCGATCATTCACCCTACTGTGCTCTGCGTCATGTCGGTGGCTTTCCCGTTTGGAAGGAGCTCTGTCACGCCTTAATTCCAGATCTTGACCGCCAAGTATCATTCTGTACGGCTCTGGTGTCCTCGGCCTTGCAAATTCTCGATGCCGAGGACGAGGAGAATCTGGTCGACGAGGTCGAGGAGAATTTGGTCGACGAGGTCGAGGATAATTTGGTCGACGAGCAGGGGATAGGCGTCTGTTCAAGGTGAGTCTCGTTCTTAGGTCCCTGGAATTTACTTCCTCTTCCCTAGGAGTTAAGTGGCTTCTCAAGTCGACCACTGGAGCCCTCTGCTTACTGTTGTGCCGAGGATGAGGAGAATCCCGGGGGGCTGGCTTTGGTAGGTCCCCGGTCTTGAGGGGAGGAGGTTGTTGCTCATCCTGTCCCTTTTCGAGGGGGTTGCCCACAGATGGCCTAATAAATTCAGTCATGGAATGTTCGGGGTCTAATTGCAAGAGAGCAGCCTGGGTTTCATACATTCTTTGCAATGTCTCCATTTGCTTATGCAACAAAGAGCGTCGGTCAATGAGTTGACTTCCTCCAGCCTGACCGGCGTCGGCATTCTTTGTTTTCTTCCTTCCCACTTGCTTTCCACGAGCACGAGTGGGACGAGGAAGCTTCGGCACCTTCTCCTCGGCATTCACCTGACCCTTGGAGCGAAGGGTCATGGAGAGGGGAGGAGGGGCATCTGGCTGAGGTAGAGGAGGAGGAGGAGGAGGCAGCTCCTCGGCTCCTGTATTCGCCCCATTCACCTGGGTTGGGTCCTCAGCTGTAACACTCGTAAACTGTCCGTCCATTGTAAGCCAACAGCAAATTACCAAGTGTAAATTTTCCAAAAATCACAATTTCAATAGAACCAAATTTATGGCCAAAATTAGGGCAAATTTTGACCACAAACAAACAACTAATTGTGATTTTTTCAACACAGAAGAATTCAAGCCAAACTGGAGCGAAACTTCACGCTAAAAATGCCTCCAACGGAATCTGGGTAAATTCCGGTTGAAATTTGCAGATTCCGGTGATTTCAAGAACAGAGTTTCAACGATCCAAAAATTCCGTTCACAGAGAGAAAAATTCAAGCGAGAAAATTGGCTTTTAGCGAGCGTTTTCCAGGCCAAACAAAGGGTGTTTGAATCGATTTCCCGGCAATGGAACCAATTGATGATGCCAAAATCGTCAAATCAACCCAAATCCAAGCGATGATTGCTCCGGTGATTGCAAGGCCTGAAAATAAGAGAAAACACGTAAACTAAGCCGGGGCGGATCCGGCTAAAGGCCCTCCGGCGTGAGAGTAAGTTCACGGTTTGTATATGAGAAAACAAATGAACGAGTTTTCCCAATGTAAAAAGTAACGTAGAATAATGAGCCGTAGAGGCTTGTATTTATAAGGGATGGATTGATAGAATCCATGTTGAAGTAAACTTGTGAAGAGATAAGATGTAATCCTAAGGGAATTACATACATTAAGGAAGTCATTGTTTGACTTGGATGGATGTAGTTGGTTACAATCCTGATTGAATCATGAATGTGTAATCCTTGTTGTATAAGGGATTGTATATCTGCTGGCCAGGAGCAGCCGAGGAACACAAATATTTTACCTCGGCTTTGGTAAATAGACCGAGGTAAATGATTCTGCTTCCTCGTCATTTGAAGATTGGCCGACACGGAGAAGTGCCGGGGTAGATGATTTTGCTTCCTCGTCATGGTGATGAAATGCCGAGGTAAGAACTTTTCTTTCCTCGTCACTTGCGGCATGACGGCCCAAGCATGTTGACCTAAGGCCGAGATAAACTTTTCTCGTCATACAAGGAAGACCTTACTCGGCCCTAATACTTGGTTAGATAATATTCATGACCCAATTCAATTAGGCCCAGCTTGAGAAAACCCATGTTCGTATCTCGATTTATACTGTTCATCCTCCTAAAATGGCATTTTATTTACATAATTGCAAAACCCAAAAGCCTAATCACAATTAATTTCCTCGGCCAAACTTTAGACTAAACAACTAAAAAACATGAATCATATTCACATAAATCACCATTAATTACAAACTAACAATCAGTTAAAAATCGGTTGAGTTGACACCGGCAATATTCCTAGCAACTCGGTACCTAGTCCGACTCACCCCACCCTCCAACAATCCTTCCCAATCCACCTCCTCTTCCTCCTCACCCCTCTCTCTCAACATCTCCAGCATCCTCCTCGCCTTCTCCTTCGCCCGCTCGGTCCCACTCTCCTCCGCCTCTCTTAAAACCTCAGCCGTCCTAGCCTCTCTAGCTAGCCCTTTAAACCTCATGCTCCCTAGACTCAGTGAGTACAAGCACGCCACACAGTTCTCCCGAGTCGACTCGGTTGTGTTCGACTCGTTCCGCTTCATCAACATTCCTACTAAGCATTCCACTGCATTGGAGTCCAGCATGGCTGACTTTCCTTCTACGCATGCGGCCAGGTTGCATAGTACTAAAAGTACCCTTCCGGCCAGGCTGGTTTTTAGCATTGCCAACAGAGTTGACACAGCACTGAGTTTAATGAGTTTGACTCGGTTGCTTTGATTTAGTGACAGATGATACAGAGCCAGCGCTGAGTCGTGACGAGTTCGCTCACTCTCGGATCTCAGCGCGTGTAACAACGGCTGCAACGCGCCGAGGACGCCAATGGCCGTCTTGTTATCGTCCTCCAGAGAAAGGCTGAAAATAGCTCCGGCAGCGTGTTCTTGCGACTCCGGGAATCCGCCTTTTAAAACGTCAATCAAAGGTGGAATGATTCCTGACCGTACGATCTTCACTTTATTGACTTTCTCGAGCGATATGTTGACTAAGGCAGCCGTGGCGTTGGTCTGAACGGCAGTGTACCTTGAGATCAGACAAGATCGGAGAGCCGAGAGAAGCCGCGGAGTGCATAGCGAAACCCTAGCTTCTTCGTTAGTCCTAGTGACCTTTCTCAACGAAATCACGCCTTGTTCTTGCTCGAACACATCTAGACTCTTCAATTTGACCACAAATTCCTGCTCATCCGAGCTTGAGTTAGCGTTTTGGGTATCGTCTGATACCATATCCGACGATGTTGAAGTTGAGGATGGAGGCGAGTAGCACAAGGGACGAGTGGTGAACGGAAGGAAAGGAGTCGCCGGAACATTAGCAATCACCGATTCTTCGGAACTCCACGAACAGAAGTCATGATGCCTTTGTGGATTCAGCTCCGTGGCGGCGCGTGTAAACGTCCCCTGTGGCGGCGTCTCAGACACACTTCTTAACAAATCCCTATCTGAATCCCCAATCACCGAATCCTCCACCTCTACCTTTACATCTCCGGACGAAGAAGGCATAAGCGCACGAACATTAGCCTCAACAGAGCTATAATCCGGTGCCGAACGTGGAGATTCCGAGCCGTTTGAGACACACCAGTTAAGAATCGTACTCTTGAGAGCCAAGTTAGGGATAACATAAGAGAAATCAGCCTTTGACCCATCGGGAAGAACCGGTAAAAACCCCAGGTCCTGACATACTTGCACGGACGTCCGCTCAAAGGTCTGGCCGGAGTAAACCACAACAGGATCGAACATCAAGGACCCAGAAATAGGGCAAATAAACTCCTTAGGCGGCTCCTTAATCTCAGATTTCACCGGCGGCGTTGAAGATGAAGACGACCTGTGTATAGATATTTTCCACCGCCGTAGCTTGCCATTACCACCCATGATTCTTCAACCGTAAAAACAGATTAAAAATTAGGGTTTGAATTTACAGAAATTGAGAACTTAAAGAGTGGAAGCCATTGAAATTCATCACTAGAATCGGACTCTGTAGTATTTGAATTGGGAGGTAGATGAGAATAAATCGGTGGTTGAAAGGAGAAGTGGTCGGATCAGGTGAGGGAAGGGGTGCGTGTAAGGGTGGGCGTAGGAGAAGGGTAAAGTTTGACTGTGTAGGAGATAAATCTTCGGATCTGAATGTGAGGAGTAGTAGATTTGTTGGTGCTGAGGTTTTGGGTTGCGGTCCAAATATTTACAAAAAGTAAATTAATCGGGGTTTGGTTTTGGGGGTAATTACGGAACACAATTTTGACTAGGCCATGACACGTTGTAACAAGGTTTGACAAAAAAGAGGCAGTGGACTTTTGTGATTAAACTGATTTACTTAGCACTATTATGATTTTCCTTTATAATTTCATCCCAAATTTGAGGAAGGAGACAATTCTAAGGATTTGTTTGTTTGGAGGAAAATATTTTTTGAAAAATGTTTTTTTCATTTTTTTTTATGTTTGATAAATATCGGAAAATGAGATCAATGAAAAACATTTTTCGGGTTAATGAAAAATGAGTTTGATTTCTATGAAAAATGACTTCCTTACCTCTACATAAGGAAGTTGTTTTTCGGAAAACATTTTTCTCATTTTTCTTTGTTTGTATTGATTTTACCTTTAAAAAGTTACTTTAATGAAACTATCAAACATCGGAAAATGATTCACCAAACATCGGAAAATGTTTTCCCGAAAGCATTTTTATTTTCTGAAAAATATTTTCCAAGAAATCATTTTTCCGGGGCTATTTTTCGTGAAACAAACGGAGCATTAAGTGTAGAATTGAGTTTTATATCAAAATAGTTGTAATTTTTTCAATAAAAATAATTTTTTTGATTCAAAATAATTGTCACTTTAATTTAAAAAGCATTTAAATTTTTTGTTTATTCTTATATTATATTGAAACTTGTGAAAATTTATTAATTGATTTATTGATATGTATAGTATAAATGAGAACGGGTTGCTACAGTACAATGAACAATATTAAGTGCCGAATTTTTCATTTTGCCCTCACTAAGTTGTCCTTTCCCATTTTGTCCTTAAAAAAAAATTAAATTTAAAAAAAAAAAAACGTGTCCTCGAACACGGGCTTTTACTAGTAAGTAATACTCCCTCCGTCCCATAAAACATTACCCCTTTTACTATTTTGGGCGTCCCACTTTAAAGTTTTACTTTCCTAAAAAGGAAATTTTTTAATACTTCTTTATTCATGGGACCCATTTGTCATACTCACAACACTTTTCAAATTTACTATTCTCTCCACTCATTCTCTTTCCTCTCACTCACAACACCTACTTTAATAACATTATTTCTCATTTTCCGTTCTCAACAGTAAAAGTGTAAAGTTTTATGGGAGGGAGGGAGTATAAGAGAGATTGACAATAAATTGAGATAAAATTGATGCTTTCATTATTGAGTTGTACTCTTTTTGAGTTAGCACAATCAAGTGCCAAAATTGGGAATGATTATTTTGACCCGTGGAGCTTGTATGCAAGTTGAGTCATACATAAAACAATCTTCAAGTTCACACTGTAGGATAAAATATCAGATCATTATGTAGTGCTCACGGAAAATGATTACAAGAATGAAAATTTAAATTTAACCACTTCCTCCATTACATAAAGTCAAATAAAAAACGTCTGCATCTATTATATTGATTTTTTCCAAAATAAATGTCTCGTTTTTATTAGAATAATCCCTGAATTCTTTGGCTTGTTCAAATTCAACACCACCATTGTTAGTTTAATTCGATAATCTATTTGATAGATTATTCGTTTCGAAAATCTCCTTCATTGGTCATCCTTTTGTGTTAGATTTTCGTTGCGTGTCATGTATTAATTAGTAAAATATACTATTTTTTAATATTGTTGACAAGTCAACTGCGTTATTTATTTCGAGGAAGATGAAGTAGTTGAAGTTTCAAACAAATTCATATTGGTAGCCTATGACAACAATCATTAAGAAAAGTACCCACTTCAAGTTGTGAAAAAGACAATATATTTGAAGATAAAGATTATGGTCTACCACAATCACTTTTGATGGTTTATTTCTATTCATAAGTGTCTTTTTGTTATCTTACAAGTCCCAAATAAGCTTATTACGGAAAGATAGTATGCATGATTGAACAACAAACTCTAAAGAAAGCAAGATGGTAGCGTTTGGCAACTATATACCCATACATGTCCTTTGTTTTCTATTCATCTTTAATCACCTCTTCTTTTTGTTGTTGTTGTTTTTTTTTTTTTTTTTTTTCTCACTCTTATTTCTTTTTTGTCTCGAAATAAATGTTTATTTGAGAGATATTTAATAAGTTTTGAAATTTAAGTATTTTTTGTGCATAAGTTTATATGTATATTTTTCGATAATTACGTCATGGTACATCATGTAGATGTGAATTGAAACTTTAATTTCTTAAGAAACACACCCCGAAATCAAAAGCTATAAGAACTCAATTAATTTACTAAAATCTACATGCACCCGAAATACAAACTAAAATTTCTTATAAATCCAAGCACTCATTTGACCCGCTCTTATACCTCAGTGATAGGAGTGAACTGATTAATATTTTTTTATTTTATATATATATTTTTTCAAAAAATGATATTTTACATAATTTTTTTAATATTTTTTGTTTCTAGTCTTATACCTAAGGTAGAAGAGCGGACTAGCTAATAAAATATAGGATTTTTTTATCATGTGTTTTAAGAAAATGTGAAAATGTAAAAAAAAAAAAAACAAATTACTCTTATATATAAGGTATAAGAGTAATTATAGTCTTATACCTTATGTATAAGGCGGAGTGCTGGACTAGTAAAAGGTGAGTTTATATGAAATTTTTAATATGTCATAAATTTTTATGAATTTTTGGTCTGACTAATGGACCCTAAACCCTAAAACTTATTGTTTGATTAGGAAGGATTTAGTAATTTCTCAAAAACAAGTAAACATTTATTTTGAAATAATTTTTCCTTGATTTTGAAACGGAGAGATTATATATTTTTCATTAAAAAAATCCAAAAAGAGCAAATGCTAAATTTATGTGAAGAATGGAAAAGAGAGCTTTTAGGGCCATGTATTTTTTTATGCGAACCTAATAACGTGTTTAAATGCAGCGTATTTAAAATACTAGCAATACACTCGTGTGTGTGATGTAGCAATACACTCGTGTGATGCACGATGATAGCATGTATTTTTTTAAAAAATTCATAAAGTGATGAAAAAAAAAAGAACCTAAATACACACATGGTTTAAAAAATTACTATTTTCTAAAGCATCTATTATTTCTTTATTGAAATAAAAATAAATAATAATTGTCATGAATAATTTTTTATCACAACAACACGAAGAGGTGAAGTGTAGTAAGTAAAAAGAATATTACACATACCATAAAAAAGGAGGAATTTACGGAGAGAAAAAGAGAAGCACTTTTCTTACGTAATGCTATTTTCTTTTAAGCTTACTGGTTTGCAGGTACTGGGCCTGAATTATCAGTGGTGCTATTTGGGTAGGTTCTTGTCAGTCTATTTGGGCCTCAACCACTCTACCAGTCTGAATATACAAGTTACTATCCTATCCCTGAATACTCCCTCAATCCTACTACAAACTAAACACTTTTTATTGGACGTATTATTACAAATTACTATACATTTCACTTTCTTTTAAATGAAAATATTTTATTACTTTTATATATCTACATATCATACTTACAACAATAATTGAATTATTACTCCCTTCCAGGTTCGATTTTGAAAGTGTGCAAGGAGTCTAATTGTACATGACACATAATTTTATGGGGCCTCATATTTCTCTTCATTTGTTAAACCTAGCCCAAAGCTACTAGTACTAAATATCAAGGTTCTAAAAATTGCTAGGCGGCTCCTAGGCGGCGAGGCCGGGCCTAGCGCCTAGGCGGGGTCGAGGCGGGGCCGCGAATTTACATGCATTTTTATATATATTTCATAGTTTCTGTCCATACATAATACATAGTGACAAATTCAAATATATATTCCATAGGCGGGGCCGAAAATTTTGACACAAGGTTATAGAGCATATGAAAATTATAAATGTATTCCATCATCCACAACATAAACTAAGGTTAAGTCAAATTCAACCATGTGTTATTTGTTTTCATTTTCAATCCTTATAAAACGACGTCATTTAAGGGTTAAAAAAATTAAAAAAATTAAAAAAATTAAAAAAAAAAATATTACTTAGACCGCCTAGGCCCGCCTAAATCCGCCCAGACCGCCTGGTCCGCCTAGACCGCCTAGAACGCCTAGGACCGCCTAGGACTGCCTAGACCGCCTAACGCCTAATTGACCGCCTAGAGAAAAGTCGCGGCGCCTGGGCCCCGCCTAGCTCGATTTTTAGAACACTTTTAGATAAATTTTGATGTAATACCATGACAAGTATTGTTGCTAGCTTGGTTGGATAATTTTCATTATATACATACTTGACTTGAGGTGCCAGGATCAAATCCTCACAAAAGTGTTCAACATATATATATATATATATATACTCCTCCGTCCCACCCGAATTTGGACAAATTTCCTTTTTGGGCGTCCCATCCGAATTTGGACAACCCAAAAAGGAAAGTTTATAATAATAAAATATTCACCCAACCCCACTCATTCTCTCTCCTACATTATTTTAATACTCACAACACCATTATAATTTATTACACCCTCCACTCATTCTCTCTCCACTCATTCTTTTACACTCACAACATTTTATTAAAATATCATTATTCCTTAATCTCCGTGTAAAGTAACTTTGTCCAAATTCGGGTGGGACAGAGGGAGTATATATATATATATTTATATATATAAAAGGGGGGTATAGCGGATTTTTCGGGTTTCCGTTAAACCACTACTAATTTAAACATATCTCGTAGTTTTAACAAATAATTTACATTTGATGAACATTAAGTATAAACAAATATTAATTTTAACCATTAATTTATATTTAACTGACAAAAAGTTAAAACATAGAGCAAACACAAAAAGAACACACATAATATTTAAAATATTTTTGTAACTAGACGAAGGAGGAAGATGATGAATACTTACAAAGAGACTGAGGAGGTATAGTGATATTTCTTCAGAGATTGTACAGCGGAGTAGAAATAAAACACTTTTTTTTTTTTTTTTTTTTTTTTTTATGTAAGGGCTCTAATATGAAGTGCAAAAATGTATAAAAGGAATTTAAGTAATAGGACTAAGGGGTCGAAAAAGTGTTTAGGCTGCCATGAATTGGATGAAAGTAAAGGATTCTTATTTCTCAGTTTTTGCTCGTACTTACAAATGAAGAGGGGGAGGGTTTTTATAGCCCTCTACAGTAACCTATAGAGCCAGTATTAATACTGGTTACCTAAACTATATTACAAAAGACAAAAGATTATACGACTGGCTATTATGCTTTTACAAGATGAAATGACATATTCCTAACTTTTACATTTAAAAAATTTAAAACGACAAATTCCTACTATTCTTTTTGACTAAAATGGACAAATTAAAGTCATTAAAGTAGATGCCTATTTATTAAAGCTGTTGAAAAAGTGGATTCTTCTGTCTGTTTGCTTAGCCGTCTGTCGTCATGGCTTACATCATCCTTCTTCTATCGTCACTGCTTGCGTTTCTGTCTAAAAGTCTCTGTGAGTACTGTCAAATGAATATCCATCGTCCTGTGCATCTTGCATGTCATCATCATGATGAGGCCATGATGTCTCTTCGTCTTTGTCTTGCTCTGTGTCTTCTTCTTTGTCTCTGATGTGCTGTAATTCTAGCTTGTCCGCCTCCCCAATGAAGGGAAGAAGCATGTCCCAATTTGTCTTTGCCCAGACCTGTGTATAGTGCCCTTCTGCCATTAACTTGTAGTGGAACCATGGGAAGTACCTCGGAAGTTATGGGGTCTTCTGTTGATCTGTAATGAATTTGTTTTAAAAAGCTGTCCTGTCTTCATTTCTTTCATGTATCCAGAAAAGGCTAGAGAAGTCAATGTTGTCTTCAATCTTGACTGCCATCTCTAGCAATTCTTGATCATCAAGTTTGTTGCTAATGAAGATCCTTTTCCTAGCTAGTCTGTATGTGTATGCATCCATTTCTGGAAAGGAAGCAAAAATTTTGCATCCTACCTCATGTGGATAAGACTGTAATGCAATGTTACCGGCCACCATTGTGAATTTCTCACCAAAGCTGTTTAAAATTTTTTCTGTAGTGGGGGTTAACCGAAACTTGATATAATCAATCATACCATAATGGTAAAACTGAGATATCAAATCTGGGGGCATATCTGTTTTAAATAGATCAATCTGTAATAGAAGAACACCTGTATCTTCTCCCCTACTATTGATCCTTTCTGTAATTTTTATTCCCTTGTAATTTATTTCTTTAAACACCATTTGAACAATTTTCTGTTGTAATTCATACAAGATTTTGGGAAATCCTGCACAAATTCTGTCAGATATAATTTGATCTAATTCTTCAAATCTGTCTAAAGCTGGTTGAAGAGTCTGTCTCCATGGGAGATCCAATACTCTAGCTTTAAAACTGTCAAAACTTCTATTGCTTTCTTTTTCAGTTTTTCCTGTCTCATGTAACTTTTTTATGTTTTCTTCTAAAACTGTTATTTGCTGTTTTAGCATGTTATTTTCAATCTGTAACTGTTGGGTAATCTGTGGAGCCTTTCCTTTATTCATCACCTGTTTTTGAAGATTTGCAATCAAATCTTCCTGTGCTTTTATAATATGTTCTGGATTTTCTTGGATCACTGTAGAAAAAGATTTCACTTCTTCTGGTTCAATAAAGAACTGTTGTGTTCCAAAATGATCCCTAGCACTGTGGATGACTTCATTAAAACTGTAGAAACCCTTATAAATTGGGTTCAAGCACTGTATGTGTTTTGCCACTGTTTCCCATTTATTGAAAATTCCTACTTTTGTACCTCTGTAAATCACATAATGTGTGAATTTTTTCTGTATTGACTGTTCTGGAATTTTTTGTGTTTGTTCTATAAAATAATGTCCTAAAGCATTTAGGACCTGTACTTTGACTTTTGCCGCATTGGGCACTGTTTGGATATGCCAGAGATTGTCTAGCAAACACTGTTTTTTTCTGTTAAATTCATCCCATAAATGGGTCTGAACTTTTTACTTTCTTCTGTGCAAATCTGTAAGGTATTTGGGCCGAAAGTAATTATTTTTATTCGGTCTTGGGCTTTTGGTATAAAGTTTTTATCAGCCCGAAACTTTGAAAAACTGGGCCCTGCTTTCTGTGAAAACCTTCTGTTCAGATCCATAACTGTTGGATCGTAGTTTATTGGAATTGTCAAGCTGTAGCAACTCTGTTCCTCTTTCACACTTTCTGTTTTCATCTTTGCTTTCGTGTACGAATCTGTCTTTTTCTGTTGAGGATATAATACTTTCTTTTTGCTTCTATCCATCAGTTGTTCGAAATAACCTGTTAAGATTTCTAGACAAAATGTCAGCAATCATATTATTGTTTCCTTTTATATGTTCAAAATTAATAAGATAACCACTACCCTGTATTATGTTTTGTAAGTTTATCCACCTTGTTCTATTTACCTTTCTACTTTGATCGTTTTTTATAAATTTAACTATTGCTTCGCAATCTGTTCTTACTGTAAACTCTTTGTTTAGAAAGATCTTAAATTTTTCTAATGCATTAATTAATGCCTGTATTTCATAATCTAGGCTAGTCCAATTCTGTCCTGTTTTGTTAAAATTTCCACTAGCATAAGAGCATATTTTTTCAGTGTCTTTAGGAGTATATTTATTAGGTTTACTAAGAAGGACTGCTCCCCATCCTTCTTTACATCCATCTATTTCTATAATTATGTAGTCTGTTACTAAGGGTAATTCTAATGGTTTTATCTTTTTTACCCTGTCCTTTATTTCCTTTACCAATTTTATGTCTTCTTTATTAAAATTTCTTTGACCATTTTTTGTAGTTTTACTGTAAAGTGGTCCTACTAATTTTGATAAATTTGGGATAAATTTTCTTGCATAGTTAACTAAACCTAAGAAGGCTTGTATCTGTTTTAAATTTTCAATTTTTTTCTGAAAAATCAATAATTTTTGTTGAGATGTGAGGTTGTAACTCTATTTTCCCGTTTCCTATCTCTAGTCCTAAAAAGGATATTTTTCTTTTAAATAATTCCATTTTTCTTTTTGATACAACTATCCCATGTATTTTTATTTCATTAAAAACTTGTTTCAAATGTTCTTCATGTTCCTGTAAAGTTTCACTTGCTACTAAGATGTCATCTATATAAACCATTCAAAAATCGTATTTTAGGAATATACTGTCCATAAATCTTTGAAATATTGAGGGTGCGTTTTTAAGTCCAAAACTTAAAACATTCCATTCAAATCGTCCCTCTGAACATGTAAATGCTGTCCATGGTTTAAATTTTTCTTCTAATTTTAATTGATTATAACCTGATTTTAAATCAAATTTAGAGAATATCTTTTTCTTTTGTATTAAGTTTACTAAAGAATCTTTATTTGGTATGTTATATCCATCATCTTCTGTATTATCATTTAGTCTTTTATAATTATATACTATTCTAGCTTTTCCTATTTCACTATGGTTTCTAACTAGAAAAGCCGCTGATCTATGTGGGCTTTCTGATTTCCTAATTAATTTCTGTTTTATCATTTCTGGGATTTGTATTTTAAATTCCTCTTTATCCTAGCACTTTGTATTCAATGTTAGCTGTTCTGATTGTAATGTCAGGATTTTTTATTTTAAATTTACACGTGTATGTAACCTTTGAATTTGTAATATCTTCTCCTATTAGTCCTATTTTTTCTAGATGTAAAATTATGGGATGATTTATACTTTTTGTTATATCTGTCCCTTTTTCTAATTCTTGTGTTAGCATATTTGTGAGGAGATTTAATGTTTCATTTTCTATATGACATTTTTTATGTTGATTTGGTTTTAGAAATTCTAAGCTACCTAGTCCACCACGCTTCTGTGCGAACTCTGATGTTTGATTATATCGTAGGGTAGGTATGCTATAAATATGTTTACTAAGTGTAATGTAATCTTTTGTAATTGTTATAGCTCCTTGTAACCCTAATATGAAATTTAGGCCTAGTATAAAGTCTTTTGATTTTACATATTCCCGACTAATGTTAACCTGTGGTATGTCATATTTGAAGCTATAATTTCCTGAAAAGTCTAGAAACTGTATTCCTATAGGTTCAATGCAATGTGTGATTGTCATTAGCCTATCTTCTATTGTTCTGGTTACTAATTTATATGTTAATTCCTTTTTAAACTGTCTTGGAACCATATCATGTGATATTACACTTTTTGTAGCTCCTGTGTCTAATAGAGCAGTGAGATCTAAATACTCATTGTTATCTAGCCATAATCTGCATTGCAAATTTATCATGTTAGTTATATTTCTTGTTTGTATTAATGTATGTTCTGTTGACATATTTGTATAATCTAATTGTTCTTCTTCTGTTATTTTTTGTTTTCCCTTATATACTGTATTTTCTATTTGCAGTATCATTTTTTCCATATTTCTTATTTTCAGACTGTGTAATTCGATTGATACCTCTAATTTATCTAATTTTTCTGTAATTAATTCCATATTTACTGTTTTAGCTGATACTTCTACTGTAGTCATTTCTTACTCGAATAATGTTTTTAAGCATAAATAGCAAATTTCTTTAAAGCATATGTTGCACTGTGGCCTTTTTTCTATACTCGGAAAATAACCACAATTAAAACATTTTATGTAATTATTTCCTCTTCTACTAATTCAATTATGTATACATTCCTCTTCTTTATTCATATAAGTGTATGTAATTTTTGTGATTTGGCTATTTTCATCACTACTGTAGATACTATATACTGACTCATTATCTGATTCCATATTGTCTAGAGGTTCTATGTTGTATTCTCCTAATTGTTCTATTAAATTACTCCTTTCTGTGTTTTTGTTTTTATTTGGGCATTTGTTGGCTAAATGTTTTTCATCACCACAAATAAAACATTTACATCTTCTAGTTTGAGGTTTTCTTACATATTTATTCCCTGCATAAGGTTTATACTATTTTCTGTATGTTGTACTTTTTCTTATTTTCTTTTTGAATTTATTATATTGTCCATAAGCCTGTGGTGTGTAAATTCTTGTTTCTGCGTAATGCATAAGCACTCTTCTTTAATTGTTCTTGGAGGGTTACTTCTTTACATTTGTCTTCTAATATGTTAAAGGTATATGTAATTCTGAGTCCAATTTCTAGGTTTTGTCTGTCACCAAACTCTTATTTCCATGAATTATGGATAGTTTTACCTAAGTCTCCAGGTAATTTAACAAAGTATTTATCACATAATTCATCATTCATAGCCTTTGTCTGTTTGTGATAATAACACGATAAAATCTAAGGTAAATTCATTTATGTATTTCATGTCTGCTATACTTAGTTGTTCTAAATTTCTAATAAATTTGTATCTTGTATAAGAGTAGTATTTTTTGCTGGGTCTACTCCTAGTATTAATGTTCTAATTTGACTGGTGAAGTTGTATGGGTTGTCTCCTATAGCCTTTAATCTGTTTATTTCATCCGGACTTTGGGCTTTTTTACTTTGCCATATTCATAAGGCTATTGGGCCTAATGTGGTCTCTAAATATGAAAACATGTCCATACTGTCTCTTTTATTTGTTTCCCACATTCGTACTACTGTTTGTTCCCATAGTAATATTTCATCACTCCATAACTGTGGCTTTTGTTTTTCTAATAACAACATATTACTACTGTATAAATTTCCTATAGGTAATCTAGCTCCTTGGCTAGTGTATTTTGATTCTCCTGTATATTGTCTAGACGGGGGAGTCCAATTTTCTCTTCCTATTACGTCTTCTGTAGCTGTTCCTGGTTCTGTCCATTCCGGTTTAGCTCTTTTTCTTGCATTTTCCATGTGTTGGTCCATAAATGCATTTTCTTGTTTGTAAAATTCGGCTATCATTATTTTTCCCTGTTGTATATCGCTTACCAAAGGTAAATTATAGATTTCTTGTAATTTATTATAACTTTCTTCATATGTTAATCCTAATTCTGTAATGCAGTCTAATATCATGTCATCCACTTCTTCTTGGATATTTAATTCAGTGAATTTTTTATTTATAATTTCTTCAAATGTTTTATTAGTCTCTTCCACTTTAAAACTTGTAGATGGTTCTTCTTCTAAATAATCTATTATACTAAAGTCATTATCTTCTGTTTCAAATTGGTCAAATCCTATAGCTATTTCTTTATCTTCACTATCTGTATCATAGATTGGTTCTGTGTCATATTTTATATTCATAAAATTATATTTTGTTTCTGTTTCATTATCACTTTGGGTAGGGTCTTCTCTTTTAAAGTTTACGAACCTTAAGCTTTGCATTCCATTTGCATTTTCATATATATGACTTTGTTTTGGTATTAATACTTTACTGTCTGGTTCTTGTAGGTCATCCAAAGACCATTCCAGTCCTGCTAATTCCTCGGGATTTATTTTAAGTGGTTCTATCATCTGTATTGATTTTGAGGCAATTGTATTAACAATTCCGTCTATGTTTACTTTATATTTCATTCCTGATCTGTTGCTAGCTTTTCCTAATGTTCCTACACTTATTACTATGTTATTACCTACATAATTATCATATCCTTTTGTTTTTAAGGCAATTTTAATGTTTTGTAAATCTTTTATGTCTTTTAGTATTCCTGGTGTACAGTAAAATAGAGTTGTATTTTGACTCAGGTCTATTTCCATTCCTGAGATAATGGCTTTTTTTAAATTTGTTTTCCATGATTTATCTAATAATAAGGCTAATAATTTTGTTCCTAAATTTTTTATTCCTAATCCTTTTATTCCAATTACCACTAATCCCACATGTGCGAAATGTTTTCCAGATTGTTTGATTTTTTGTATTGTTTCTGGTGAAAATAAATCTATTGTTACTGTTCCATCAACCACCCTAAGTCTTTCTTCTCTACTACTTCGTATTAAAACTGTATTAATGTTTAACATTCCTGTTTGATATAATGTTATTGGATTTAAAATATCCAACTGATGCTGGTTATATAAATCTAGGTTTCTGTTTACATCTATTTCTTCTTCTTCTAACTGTACTATTTGTTGGTTACTGTTAGATCCTGATCCTCTTCTTAGTATCCTGTTTATAAAGTTATGTGTTGTAATAATATCTTGTAAATTACTTGTTGTATTTCTAGATTCCTGTATTTTCCTACTTCTTCCTAAAAAACTTCTATTTTATTGATCACTCATTTTCTCGGTACCCAATGTTTATAAGGTATAGGTTTTCTTTTAATTTTGACTTCTTCTCCTAAGCTTAATTTATTTATTCCACTAATTATTTTATCTAGGTCGTTATCTATTGTGTTAGTACTAGGCTGTGGCTTTTCACTAATAGATAGGAGTTTATTTAATTTTTCGATTATCTGTAATAATAGACTTATAATAAAATTAAAGAGAATATGATAGGTCTTATCAGCTTTACTTGTTCCTGTATAAGTTGTAAATCCAATTACTTCCTCTGTATTTCCTTCTACTTTATGTTTTCTAGCTTCACTTAAAGCCTGTAAATATTCTCTAGAATTTTCCAGTTCTAACTTTCAACTATACTCTTAACTTAACTGTGGTTATAACTTGTTCTAAATTGACTACCTGTTTTTCTACTTTCTGTATAAGGTCTTTAGCTTCTAAAATTTGTCTAGGCTTTAAATTTTCTAGTAAATAATTAACCTGTTGAAAGTCCTGTTTAGTAGGTAGATGTCTACGTATTTCTCTTAATTCTATTATAACTTGATTATTTTGTTGTTTAATATAATCTAGGTTGTTTACTATTTTGCCTAATATTTTTTGACTTTCAGTATTTTGATTGCAAATTTCAACGAGAGTAAATGATGATGACTTTGAGATATCAATTATAATTAAGGAGGAAATCTAACCCTTAGTCTTTTTCTTAAATCCTTTAATCCTTCATTAAATAGTCATAAAGCCCTTATAATTAAAGCATAATAAAAAAAATAATAAAACAATATTAACATGCGTGAAACCAAAAATTTTCATCATATCATCCTAATATGGATATAAAAGAATGATCAATCCCTTATCTTCACCTACACGGGTTCTTGATATATTGTGGACTTACATCACCATGCCACCGATCAAGCCTGTTGTAGTCTTTTAGACTTAGGATCTCTCATGCTCTGATACCATAAAAGGGGAGTATGGCGAATATTTCGGGTTTCCGTTAAACCACTACTAATTGATACATCTTTATTTGTACATATTTTAATGTCATATTTCCTCTCATTTAAGATTATGCAATTCATGTATTTGACTAATTTTCGTTATATTTTGGATGTAGGGGATGAAATGTCGGATATGAGCAAAAAGGAGGCTAAAAATGGAATTTTTGGTGCAAAGTATTTACCAATGTTTTTGGAACTGAAATCATTGAATATAGAAGGCCATGAAGCACAAAAGGAGTCAGCCATTCATTTGTTCCTTTTAATGAAGTAATCAGTTATGGAATGGAAAAAGACCATGGAAGAGATCAGTCCTACAAAAAGGACGTTACTTTCTCCTCTTCAATTTTAGAGAAAAAAAATAGAAGAAAAATCCTTCCAGCAGCAGCTCCTATTTCATCTGTTCCCACAATAAAAAAACATTTTCTCTCTGTAAATTTTAGTTTCTTCCAGCAAGTTCATGTCTCTTAGCAATTGGCAAGAACAACAATTATGAAGATTATGAAGCAAACCATGTGTAGCTAAGTCTTTCTTTCCAATTCAAGGGATTTTATATTAAGTTATGTTTTTGTGAGGCTTGGGTTTATTAAATCTTGCTATTGTTCAAGTATTTGTGATTTCATTTCATATTTTATGGTAATTGTGAATTAGATGAATTGACAACTTATCTATTTTGCAACCTCCTAAAGCTAATTTAGAGCAATAGGCTAAGATTGTTGTGCTATCATAATAGTCTTAGTCTAAATGAAATTACATTCTTGATTAGAGTAATAGTAGCTATCTCTATTGCTTTGATCTTGTTCGGCTATTTCCATGGAACTTAATGCTATTGTTGTTAATATGGATCCCTAGTGTGCCCAATTAAATAATGATAAGATTAATCGAATGCTAGGTTCGGTCAATACTTTAGGGAATCCCAACTTGTCTTGGCTATCCGGATGAGTTTATAGTCGAGTACTTGAAGAGCAAGATTATCTTGTGAAGCCCATGATCAAAGACATAATTGAATCATCCCCTTGAATTGGAAATTCTTCTCATATTGTTATTTCTCTAGTTCTTAGTTTGACCTTATTTGTGAAAACTCCGTCTCACTTTGTTTTACTTTTATTTCTAGTTAATTTAGTTGTTAAAATTAGTACTTAGATAAATCAATTCAACAAAACCCCTTTTTCTGTTTCTCGTTACGTTTCGTTATCTCAAAAGAAGGATTTCCCGTCCCCGTGGATACGAACTCTACTTGCTTCTATACTTGGTTTGAGAGTAGGAGAATTTTAATTTGGGCGTTTAACGACACACCAAATTTTGGCGCCGTTGCCGGGGACGGTGTGATTTCTTTTGATTAATAAAAGTCCAGCAGATTACAATTTTGCTTTAAGCGTGATCACGCTCAAACTGAAACTGTCTTCTGCAGAAGAAAAAATTAATAAAGAGTTTTTTGTTTGCTTTTATTATTTTGTTTCTGGTGTATGCCTCGTTCTTCTCGTACAGGTGAACTTGTGTATGATCCGGAAGTAGAGAAAACAGCAAAGAGATTGAGAAAGGAAGCAAAGTTACGAAAAGAACGAACTTCTACATCATCTCCTGGTTTGAACGTAGCATTGGATCTTTCGAGTTCAGATAGCGATACAGATACGGAAATTGTTTTTGAAGAGAAAGTGGAAGAGGAAACACAAATGGCGGCACCAACCCTTAGAGAGTTGGCTAATCCGGTTGTCAATCAACATCCTTTGTGCATACAGACTCCGGAAACAGATGCACCCTTTGAATTGAAATCTGGGCTTATTCATCTTTTGCCCACATTTCGAGGATTGGCAGGTGAAGATCCACACAAGCATCTCAAGGAGTTTCATGTGGTGTGTTCAACGATGAAACCACAGACTGTTACTGAAGAGCAGATTTCTCTAAGGGCATTCCCCTTTTCTCTAGCCGACAAGGCTAAAGATTGGCTCTACTACCTTCCGTCAGGGTCAATTACTACATGGACAGAGATGAAGAAGCAATTCTTGGAGAAGTTCTTTCCGGCTTCACGAGCAGCGAACATAAGGAAAGACATTTGTGGGATAAGGCAACTGCATGGAGAAACATTGCATGAGTATTGGGAGAGGTTCAAACAATTGTGTTCAAGTTGTCCTCAACATCAGATTCCGGAGCAATTACTCGTTCAATATTTTTATGAAGGTCTCACAACCTTCGATAGAAATATGATAGATGCTGCTAGTGGTGGGGCTTTGGTTAGTAAAACTCCTGCGGAAGCCCGTAACTTGATTGCAAACATGGCAGCGAATGCTCAACAATTTGGAACCCGGAATGATGGTGTTGTGAAATCAGCGAGTGAGGTGAACACAAGTGCAATTGATCATAGACTTGATGCCTTAACTTCGCTTGTGGAAAAACTGGTTGTGGGTAAGGTATCTCAAGCTCAAGTTTGTGGAATATGCTCAGCGATAGGCCATGCAACAGACAGTTGTCCATCTTTGCAAGATGATCCTCAACAAGTGAATGCTATAGGAGGATTTCCGGGCCAGCCTCAGCGAAAGTATGATCCCTATTCTAATAGCTACAATCCGGGATGGAAAGACCACCCAAACTTCAGCTATAGAAACCAAGGAGCACCTCAAGGATACCAACAGCAGAATTTTCAAAAGCTAAACATCCCCGCTCAAACATCAAATTCGGGAATGTCATTGGAAGATATTGTGAAGGCATTGGCAACCAACACACAACAATTTCAGCAAGAAACAAGGGCTGGAATGCAGAATTTGGGCATTCAAATTAGTCAACTAGCCACCACGGTTGGGAGATTAGAAGCTCAAAACTCGGGAAAGTTGCCTTCACAACCGGAAGTGAATCCAAGAGAGAATGCAAGTGTGATTACTTTGAGAAGTGGAAAAGAAATTCCATCTGGGACTGATTCAGTAGAAAAGAAAGTTGTACAAGAAAATGAGGAAGTGGAAAAAGAAACGGAGATTCAAGAAGAGGAACCGCAAGGCACGGAGAAGGTCAATTCTAAACCAACCTTTTCTAGTACTAATGTAGTTGCTCCTCCCTTTCCAAGCAGGTTAGCGAATTCTAAAAAGGTGGACCACGACAAAGAAATTCTTGACACATTCAGGAAGGTTGAAATCAATATTCCACTTTTGGATGCCATCAAACAAATTCCGAAATATGCAAAATTTTTGAAAGAGATGTGCACCAATAAGAGGAAGTTGAAGTGTGATGAAAAAGTAAGTGTGGGGAGAATGTCTCCGCCGTGATAAAAGGGATTTGCCAAACAAATGCAAGGACCCAGGTATGTTCACTATGCCTTGTGTGATTGGAAGCATGAAAATAGAACGTGCCATGCTAGATCTAGGTGCATCTATAAATGTCATGCCATATTCCATATATTGTGCTTTGAATTTGGGGCCTTTGAAAGAAACTAGAGTTGTTATCCAATTAGCGGATCGCTCTAATGCTTACCCGAAGGGGTTGTGGAAAGATGTTCTTGTGCAAGTTGATGAATTAATCTTTCCGGCTGATTTTTACATTCTTAAAATGGAAGAGGATTCAATGACTCGACTCGCGCCAATTTTATTGGGGCGGCCTTTTATGAAAACAGCCCGAACAAAAATTGATGTAGATGAGGGAACACTTTCGGTTGAGTTTGATGGAGAGATTGTCAAGTTTAACATTTTTGATGCTATGAAGTACCCTAGTGAAAATCATTACATGTACGTTCTATTGATATTATTGATTCAATTGTTCAAGAAGGTTTTGATGAATCTTTTGGATGTGAGAGCTTTGATATGCGGGGACAACTTAGCGATTGAAGAGGAATTAGCGGAAGCTCATGAATTCTCGGAATCATTAATGGAATTAAATTCGGGGTAAATGAATTCGGTAATGATATTCCTTTGTTCCGTCAAAAGATATTACCATCGTTTTGCGGGCTCCAAAAATAGAGCTGAAGGAATTACCCGAGCACTTGAAGTACATTTACTTGGGAGACAATGAGACATTGCCCGTCATCATCTCAAGCAATTTGAATGAGGATCAAGAGGCAAGGTTAGTCATGGTTTTGAAGGAGAACAAGACAAAGCAATGGGCTGGACATTGGCGGACATTAAGGGAATAAGCCCTTCCATTTGCATGCACCAAATTCATTTGGAAGATGGTACGAAACCGGTGAGAGATGCTCAAAGAAAGTTGAATCCGAGTCATGAAAGAAGAGGTAATGAAGGAGATTTTGAAACTTTTTGGATGCCGGGATCATCTATCCTATTTCCGACGGTAAATGGGTGAGTCCAATCCATGTGGTACCCAAGAGAACCGGCCTCCGTTGTGCAAAATCGGAATAATGAGTTGGTGCCGATGAGGGTGCAAAATGGGTGGCGCATGGTCATTGACTTGAGGAAGCTGAATTTAGCAACAAGAAAGGATCATTTTCCATTGCCGTTCATTGATCAAATCTTTGGAGAGATTGGCGGGTAAGGAGTATTTTTGCTTCTTAGATGGTTTTACGGTTACTATCAAATAGCAATTGCACAAGAAGATCAAGAAAAGACTACTTTTACATGTCCTTTTGGAACGTTTGCATTTAGGCGAATGCCTTTTGGATTGTGTAATGCTCAGGAACGTTCCAAAGGTGCATGTTTAGTATCTTTTACGATTTCATTGAAAAATGCATTGAGATTTTTATGGACGATTTTACTGTTTATGGTAATTCATTTGATAATTGTCTTGGTAGTTTGACCAAAGTTTTGAAAAGATGCAAAGATACAAATTTGGTTTTAAATTATGAAAAATGCCATTTCATGGTTACCGAGGGAATTGTGTTGGGACATGTAATTTCTTCTAGGGGGATAGAAGTCGATAAAGCCAAGGTTGATTTAATTTCGAGTCTACCATATCCTACTAATGTTCGGGAAGTTCGAGCTTTTCTTGGACATGCAGGTTTCTATCGCAGGTTCATCAAGGATTTTTCGAAGATTGCTCTGCCCATGTCCCGCTTGTTACAAAAAGATGTGGTTTTTGAGTTTAGTGAAGAGTGCAAGTTGGCATTTGACAGATTGAAGAACATGCTCACAATAGCTCCAATCATTCAACCTCCTGATTGGAACTTGCCATTCGAAATCATGTGTGATGCAAGCAATTATGCCGTGGGAGCGTTTTGGGACAAAGAATTGATAAGAAGAGTCATGCTATATATTATGCTTCAAGGACGTTGGATCGGCTCGGTGTAACTACACAACCACGGAAAAAGAGTTCTTAGCAATTGTATTTGCTTTGGACAAGTTTCGGTCATACACCTTGGGTCCAAGGTTTATGTGTACTCCGACCATGCGGCGTTGAAGTACCTTTTGACCAAGAAGGAGTCGAAACCAAGGTTGATAAGATGGGCACTTTTGTTACAAGAGTTCGATATTGAGATTAAGGATCGGAAAGGAGTTGAGAATCACCGTAGCGGATCATTTGAGCGAGGTTAGTGAGAGAGGGCGAGTCATTGCCCATTTCAGAATTATTTCCGGACGAGCATTTGTGCGAGGTGAAAGGTATGATTCCTTGGTACGCTGATATAGTTAATTATTTGACTGCTAGAGCTTTACCAAGTGATCTTAGCAAATCACGCAAGCAAAAGATTAAACATGATGCTAAATATTATGTGTGGGATGCACCTCACTTGTGGAAATTTTGTTCTGACCAAATGGTTCGAAGGTGCGTCCCGGAAAATGAACATAATTCTATTTTAGCCTTTTGTCATAATTATGCTTGTGGTGGTCACTTTGGTCCAAGACGAACTGCTAGAAAAATCTTGGAAAGTGGTTTTTATTGGGAAACATTGTTTAAAGATGCATTTGTGTTTTGTAAAAAATGTGACCGTTGTCAAAGAACAGGGTCTTTGTCTCAAAGAAACGAGATGCCCCAAACTCCTATTCTTATTTGTGAAATTTTTGATGTTTGGGGTATGGATTTCATGGGACCTTTTCTTTCTTCTTGTGGTTATTTGTACATACTTTTGGCTGTTGATTATGTATCGAAGTGGGTGGAAGCAATACCCACTAGGACTGACGACTCTGCTGTTGTTGTTAGGTTTCTCAAGGCTAACATTTTCAGCAGGTTTGGTACTCCAAGAGCGGTTATTAGTGACCAAGGAACTCATTTTTGCAACAGGGCAGTTGGAACATTGTTCAAGAAGTATGGGGTACATCATCGTGTAGCCACAGCTTACCACCCACAAACGAACGGCCAGGCGGAAGTTTCAAATCGTGAAATAAAATCCATTTTGGAAAAGACGGTTAATCCGGGAAGAAAAGATTGGAGTCTTCGTTTGGAAGACGCTCTTTGGGCCTATCGTACAGCTTATAAAACACCTATTGGGATGTCTCCCTATAGGTTGGTTTTTGGAAAATCTTGTCACTTGCCTGTTGAGATTGAGCATAGAGCCTTGTGGGCGGTGAAGCGTTGTAACATGAGCATGGATGAAGCGGGTGTGCAAAGAAAATTCCAATTGCAAGAGTTGGAAGAGATTCGTTTGGAGGCCTATGAAAATTCGAGGATATACAAGGAGAAAACCAAGCTTTTCCATGATCATTCAATCATGAGAAAGAAATTTGCAGAAGGAAATAAGGTTTTGCTTTTCAATTCTCGACTTAAACTCATGCCCGGTAAGTTACGCTCTCAATGGCTTGGTCCGTTCATGGTTACTAAGGTTTTTCCCTACGGAACCGTGGAAATCAAAAGTTTGGATACGGACAAAGTGTTTAAGGTGAATGGACAACGTTTGAAGTTGTTCCATGAAGATGAACATGTTTCTTTCATAGAGGAGGTGGATTTGGAACTACCTCGATACTCGTCGGAATGAGAAGGAGGAGAAAGTCGAGCATAACGACTATAAAAAAATTGCGTTTTTTTTATTTTGATTTTTTATCTATTTATTTCAATTTTTTTTGTTTTAAAAAAATTTTTGTTCTTGAGTTAGTTTGGTTCTGATTTTTTTCGAAGGCTGTAGCTGTGGGAGATTTAGGCGTGATCACGCTTAAGTGTGAGGAGAAATTGGAGAAGCCAAAAACCCCATTTCACCCCTCCAATTTCTCTGACGTACAACCAAAAACCCCATTTCACCCTCCAATTTCTCACGAACTGACCCCAAAACCCTATTCCCCTGCCACCACTTCTTCTCCAGGAGCTATATCTTCTCCTTCTTCTCCGGCCACCACCATTGATTCCGGTGTGGTAACACAACAATTAACCAACAGAATTTCTGAACCCTCTCTTTCACACCGACAAAATTCCATGGGTAGGACGAAAGGGCGATGCAAGAGCAAAAGGGAAAACCACGGTTGTCGCGGAAATCCCAACGGTCGAGCAAGAGTTGAATGAACCGGAGATTCAAGAAGGTAATTCGGGCGCAGAAGAGGAACAAACTGCAAGGGTTCCGATTCGAATTCCGCGAGCTCGAATGAAAAAGGGTAAAGCTATTTTACCACCTTCGGAAGCGACTTGCGAGGTAAACTCAATTTTTCCAATAAGCTTAAAAAGTTGTATGTCGAGGTTTGTACTCGAGTGATAATCCCTCCGAATTTTGTTGATAATGGTACTTTGTGTGCACTTAAGATTAAGGAAGAATTTGAGGGCATGATAGATGGCATAGGATGGAGATTGTTTTTTGAAATTCGGTGTCCGTCTTATATTGAGTTGGTGAGGGAATTTTACACAACTTTCACATTTGATAATCCCACCGAGTTTACTTTGGATACTCCCGATGCAGTGCGATTTAGATTGATGGGTAAAGGTTTTAAGTACTCACTCACCCAATTTAACCTTGCTTTGGGAGCGATTTCTGATGAATATGCTGAGTCTTATGAGTACAAGTCATCACTTGTAGATTACCCTGAAGACTTTAAGCAAAATTCATTCTGGAAGGAAGTGTCTGTTGATTGTAATGCTTACAACCCGAGTCATTCACTAAGTTCACATCTTAAAAATCCTGTTTGGAAAATTATGCATAGATTTTTGTCATGTAATTTTCGGGTCGAAAGGGCATATTACGCACTCGTTTGTTCTAAAGTGGCGAGCTATTTTTTTCTTGTGGGCTATGTCTAGGAATATCAAGGTAAATTTTGGGTGTTGGGTAGCCACACAATTTTCAAGAGTTATGAAATTATCAAAGAATTTAATTCTTGGCTTTCTAATAACTCATTTGGCTACTAACCTTCACTTGCTTGATGATGGAAAAGCTAACGAGTTGCATGTAGGTTGCGGTATGGAATTGTTGGATGTTGCTTCTTTGCAGGATAAGCATATCGTGGCTGTGGACAAGGACAAAGTTCCTTATTTTTTGCCCCCAGGAAATTCAAATGGAGAGAAAGAAGGTTCGAAAAGGAAGCGATCCAGATCTGAAAATGTTGAATTGAATGATGGAGCTTCTACTTCCAATGGTCCTCAGTCCATTGAAGAACTTCATAGGAAGTTTGATCGGTTGGAAAGATTTATTCATGAAGGGTTCGCAAGGCAAGAGGCCTTTAATAAAAGTTTGGCAGAAAAAGTTGAGGAGTTGCTCGGCTCTAGGCAATCAACTCCCCGCCGCAAGACTCAGCGAAAGTGATCAGGGACGTTTTTTCTTTACTTTTTCTTGTAAATAAATCTTGCTTTAATTTTGCTTTCATTTTCTTTTTACTATTTTCTAGGTTGTTAGTTGTTAGTTTCTAGTTTCATGTATATATTATGTGCATTCTCCATTGAGGTCAATGTAGAGTCTAGGTGTGGGGGTGGGGTGTGACCATGGCTTGCGAATTTTTGTGCTTAATTTTTTTCAAAAATTATCATGTTCCATGGGAGATAAAGTGCAATATCTTGAAAGGGGGAGGTCATTGGCTTTGTTCTAAATTTGGCAATCATATGACCCATTAGTTTTAAAAATAGATGGAATGCTATTGTGCGAGGTTAACACACAAACACCCTTTAATGTGAGCTTTTGGGCCTTAAAAGCATATATCTTTTATGCTCATAATTTCTTTGTTGTGTGATCAAGCATAATGTGTCCCTTCTAGAACTTGCTTTTAATGCCGGGTTGAGACATCTTCGGGCTTGTGCACATCATCTCTAAATAAGGGACTTTAGGAGTAGCCTTTTGTCGGCCTTCATTTGTTTGCTTACCCGTATGCCCCTAGTAAGCCCCTGTTGAAGCTTGAAGCCGTTCTTTTGTTTATATCCCCTTAAGCCATGTCCCGTTCTTTGATTCCCTATTTTGAGCCCTCTTGTCAAGATGATATGAAAATGAAAATGCATTTGAAGTTGGTTTTTGTGCTTCAATAGAGAGAATCAAGGAAATTGGGAAAATATTTGCTTGGGAATCATGGGATATCATTGACCCTTGGAATTTGTAAATATGTTTTAGTTTCAGTTTTGTTGTCTGAAGTAAAAAAAAAAAAATGCAAAACAAAAGTGTTGAAAGTGTCCAGTACATCTCTGATAATTATGTTATATGCTCCTTTGTTATTCATTTGAATAAGGAGTAGTCTTAAGAGATGTGAAGTTGGTATGATATTCCCTCCATTGCATTCGTATGTTCTAATTTTCATTCATGGGAGGTCATTTGGTGATATTGATATGTAGTACTTTTGGTGTTGAGATTGAAATTTGAGAAAGTTTTTGTCTGGTCCAAGTGCATTATGAAAGATTTGGAGATGTGAATTGTTGTGAATAAAAGCGGAAAGGATCGTGTGATGTTTTTGATATTTGGAGTTTATTGTTTTCATATCTTCTTGACTTGTTCAACTAAAAACACATCCTTCCATCATACCTTTTCCCCATGGCCCCATTACAACCCTTCAAGGTCCCTAAGTGCATAAGTTCAAATTTTTGATGTGGAGACCTTGGCATATTATCAAGCCTATGGTAATGGTGCATTATGTTTTGATATGGAGTGCTTATACACTTGCACAAACGCTTAAGAGCGAATGAGTGAATTCTATATATTTCCATGTCGTGAGGTGTTAATTTAGTTGCAATGGCATTCCATACATTTTTAAGGCTAATGGGAAGTTATTATTGAAAAATCAAGTCAAATACATGTACCTTGTTCCAGAAAGAAATTGGCTTAATCTCCTATGGGCATATTAAGTTTTGGAAAAATTAGGGACGGAGATTTGCAAGCCAAGAGTGGTAGGAACATTTTTTTGGTTAGGATTGTGGGTTATGTTTGAGTCATACTTGGGGGCAAGCATGATTTAGGTGTGGGGGAATTTGATACATCTTTATTTGTACATATTTTAATGTCATATTTCCTCTCATTTAAGATTATGCAATTCATGTATTTGACTAATTTTCGTTATATTTTGGATGTAGGGGATGAAATGTCGGATATGAGCAAAAGGAGGCTAAAAATGGAATTTTTGGTGCAAAGTATTTACCAATGTTTTTGGAACTGAAATCATTGAATATAGAAGGTCATGAAGCACAAAAGGAGTCAGCCATTCATTTGTTCCTTTTAATGAAGTAATCAGTTATGGAATGGAAAAAGACCATGGAAGAGATCAGTCCTACAAAAAGGACGTTACTTTCTCCTCTTCAATTTTAGAGAAAAAAAATAGAAGAAAAATCCTTCCAAGTAATGACTCCTATTTCATCTGTTCCCACAATAAAAAACATTTTCTCTCTGTAAATTTTAGTTTCTTCCAGCAAGTTCATGTCTCTTAGCAATTGGCAAGAACAACAATTATGAAGATTATGAAGCAAACCATGTGTAGCTAAGTCTTTCTTTCCAATTCAAGGGATTTTATATTAAGTTATGTTTTTGTGAGGCTTGGGTTTATTAAATCTTGCTATTGTTCAAGTATTTGTGATTTCATTTCATATTTTATGGTAATTGTGAATTAGATGAATTGACAACTTATCTATTTTGCAACCTCCTAAAGCTAATTTAGAGCAATAGGCTAAGATTGTTGTGCTATCATAATAGTCTTAGTCTAAATGAAATTACATTCTTGATTAGAGTAATAGTAGCTATCTCTATTGCTTTGATCTTGTTCGGCTATTTCCATGGAACTTAATGCTATTGTTGTTAATATGGATCCCTAGTGTGCCCAATTAAATAATGATAAGATTAATCGAATGCTAGGTTCGGTCAATACTTTAGGGAATCCCAACTTGTCTTGGCTATCCGGATGAGTTTATAGTCGAGTACTTGAAGAGCAAGATTATCTTGTGAAGCCCATGATCAAAGACATAATTGAATCATCCCCTTGAATTGGAAATTCTTCTCATATTGTTATTTCTCTAGTTCTTAGTTTGACCTTATTTGTGAAAACTCCGTCTCACTTTGTTTTACTTTTATTTCTAGTTAATTTAGTTGTTAAAATTAGTACTTAGATAAATCAATTCAACAAAACCCCTTTTTCTGTTTCTCGTTACGTTTCGTTATCTCAAAAGAAGGATTTCCCGTCCCCGTGGATACGAACTCTACTTGCTTCTATACTTGGTTTGAGAGTAGGAGAATTTTAATTTGGGCGTTTAACGACACACCACTAATTTAAACATATCTCGTAGTTTTAACAAATAATTTATATTTGATGAACATTAAGTATAAACAAATATTAATTTTAACCATTAATTTATATTTAACTGACAAAAAGTTAAAACATAGAGCAAACACAAAAAGAACACACATAATATTTAAAATATTTTTGTAACTAGACAAAGGAGGAAGATGATGAATACTTACAAAGAGACTGAGGAGGTATAGTGATATGCACAGGATCCCTATAATTATTGAGACGAGTCTGCTCCTTCCGTCCCACTTCACATTTTACCCAAAAGGGTGCTCATTACAAGATTTATATTTCATGAAGGGTGTACTCCCGAGTTTAAAATAGGGAAGAAATGGAAGGAAACGAAAGGAAGGGGGAAGAAAGGGTGTGCTCCCTAGTTTTGTTAGGAGGGGAGTGGGAGGAAAGGAAGGGAAAATTTTTAACATTTTACTTCCTTTCATTTCCTCCCGAAAGTGAAAAAAAGTGGAAGGAAGTGAAAATTTAATTAACAAATATTTTTGAAATACCTACTTTACCCCTCAAATATAATTCTCTCTTTCTTTCATTAAGGGTACCAGTGTAATTTTAAAAAATTTCCTTCACTTTCCTTCCTAAACTCGGGAGCACTAAAGGGAAATGTTGAATTCCCTTCCCTTCTCTTCTCTCCTCTTCCTTTCCTTTCCTTTCTCTCCTGCTAAAATTCGGGAGCGGATCCGAAATCTTTCATGTAATGGCAAATATTTTAGTATTATATTATTCATACCCCACTTGTCTCTCTCACATACTTAAATTGTGAATCCCACTTGTCCCTTTCACTTACCTTTTCCTCTCATATATTTAAATTATGGGTTTCACTTGTTATACCCACTTACTTCTTTCCTCTCACAACCTTTTTTCCACTTATCATTTTCCTTAATTTTTGTGATAAAGAAAAATGGTGAAGCTCTTGGTGGGACGGAGGGGGTATTTCTTATCTCACTTTCTCTCTCCTATATCACTTTTTATACTTAAAACACTTATTTCACTAAACTTTTTTTTAATCCCGTACAAAAAACAAATACAATATGTAATTTATAATGAAACGACGAAAGTACACATTAATCCAGACGTATGGCGTTATTGGGCTTAGCTACAGACTGGAGATGGATAAAATGGGTTCAAATTTGTGGGAGGTCCGCACGGACCGTTGTCCCTGGCCAATTTGGACCGGGCCCGTAACCCGTCCAGACCGCTTTTCATATGAGACGGACTTGGATCAAAGAAATCGTGGATCTTCTGATCCGAGCCAAATGAACGGGCTTGGGCAATGAAAATGGGCCGAATTGGGCCAAGTTTAGGCCCGTTTGACCACAAGGGCTGATGGGCTTGAATCCGTTCCACCCGCAAACAGGTTCATACGAACAAGGACGGAACGACCGGCCCTTTGGCCATCTCCACTACACTACAGAGAAACTCACTCTCCTACTAGGTAGTAGGTACCAACATTACTTTATTCTTCCTGCAGCATAACCAACAAATATAATGTGCATGCTATAATAGTTATAAATTAGTAAAGCTAGACAAAGTGTAATTTATTCGTCATTTTTTATAAAATGCGTTATTTTTCTATCTGTTGTTGATTATCCTAAAGTACGTTAATTACATGTACTGTCGGAACTTATTGACTTAGGCCTAATCCACCCTTGTTTGTTCAAACAAATTTTATCTGTAATATTCAAATATTATTCCATTTTAATTAAAAAAATTCACTTAATTAAAGTTTCTTAAAATGTTTATGAAAAATAGTTCTTGCCAAAAAAATTTATAATTACTTTTGATAATTTACTTATATTCTCACCATGATTTAACTTTTAGAATAAGCTTACTCCCTCCGCACTAAAATAATTGTTATTTTTCATCATTTAAAAAAAAAAATTATCACTTTTGGGTTGAAAATATTTTGTTTTTCAAATTTATGCCTACCTAGAAACTTGAATTATGGTAGTAATTAGTTTGTGAGTAAAGTAATGTAATAATAAATAAAGATAAATTTGGTTTATTAAAATATAATAATAATTGATTTTTTTTTAAATTGATGAAAAAATATTGACTTTTTTTTAACTAAAAAGGTCAAGCATGAAAATCCAAAAGAAAATCTTTTGTAATTAATGATCAAACAAACCTGATCTAGAAAGATTCCATCGATCTCGAAAAATTTCATCTAATGGCTAGTGTGTATCATATAAGCAGACTTTTGCCTTCAAATTCATCCAAAAACAGAATTAAGTATAAAATCTATAATACAATATAAAAAGACAACTAATTAAGATGCAACTAAATAAAATTAAGTATAAAATCTATAATACAATACACAAGTTTAATCGTTTGTAATCGATTTGATAAAAAAGACTAATATTCAATTTAGAAAATTGATCCGATGACCTGTATTAACTCAAATATTTCATCTTTACACTCTCAGTTTTATCCTCACCTTCTCCTCCCAAACATGTCTTTTAACTTTCCCACACCCTTTTATTTACTAAATTATTCTTTTTATTAATTTTTTTATTTTTAATTATTATTTACTTATCGATCTTATAACCATATATAGCCTATAGGAATAGATTTGAATTTTATTTTTTATTATTTATTGTTCATGATTTTTTTTATAGATTTTGTTATAATAATAAATAAAAACTTAGTTTAAATTACTTTTTTGGGATATGATATTTTTTTACTAGCACTACAATTTCGATTAAAGATGGTGAAAATGAATTTATTAGGAAAAATATAATTACAATTCTATTTTATCAATGGGGGAGCAGCGTGGATATAGTAGTTGGGCCACTTTTAGGATCAAATAGGCCAATTTATTTGGCCCAATGTACTGATATATCAAATGGGCCGTGGAGAGCTCGGATAAAATGACCGTTAGATGGCTTGCTTAAGAAGAACGCGTTTGACCTCAGACGGTCTTATTTCCTTCGTGTATATATACACCCTCGCGCAGGCGCGCTTGCCATTCTCTCGCTTTCTTCTCACGCACACACCGATTCCCGATCATTTCCTCTCCTCTCTCCTCTCTCTCTCTCTCTCTCTCTCTCTCGATTCTCACATTGGAAATAATCGCGCCTGGGCAAAAGAGGAAATAATCGCGCTTGGGCAAAAACCCTAAATTGAGGGGTATTGCTGTAGGTAATTCTTTTGCATTATTGCATTGGTTTCATTTTGATATTTTGCCTGTTTTTGAGTGGAAAGTTTGATTTAAATTTACCTGGATATATGAGTTTATAGGTTTAGCATGTTTATGGGCTTTCAGCTGTTACTTCTTTGAATGCACACAAAATGTTTGTGGAAATGTGTGATAGTTTTGCGGGGTGCAGGGGCAGATCAAAGCACGAGATTATATTGGCTCTTTTACTTCTTCAGGATTTCATTTTTTTTCTCAGAGCACTTTTCCGATTAAGCCAAAGATCGAGAGGTAACTTCTCATCTCTCATTCCGCCGTTTTGATTTATCCAATGAAAGGAAAAATTAAGAGGAAAAAAAGCCGCCTAGGTTTTACGCTTTCTTTGATTAGGTTATAGTTTTGTGTGTTTGAACTTTGAACTAAACTAAGAAAGTTCACCAGAAAAAAGAATAAGTAAGACAATGCTGATTTTTCAATTTTGGCTGCTAATTCGAATGAGGGTTTATTTTGCTCTTATGAAATTACTCTGAATTAGGGTTTATTTTCATTTTATGAAATCAGGATGGGATTAAATTGAACTAATTCTTAGTTCAATTAAATCATTATAATAAGATTTCTTGTTGACCAATTATGCAATTTGTTTAGACTTGTGTTGATCTAGTACACTTTGGATAATGTTTATTGCTTCATAAGATTTGTACTTAGTCAAATTAGCTTAATCTTTCCTCTAGTTGGTGTTTCAAGAAAACCATCCTATCTTTCAAATTCTAGAGGATCATCTTTATATGTCCATTTACAATAATCATAAGATATATGTTCTGGAGTGGTTTAGTTTTTGCAAGTATTGAAGTATGTGAAGTCATGTATTTCGTGAACCAAAATAAGTTAGCATTCCGGTCTTTTACCTCTCACTTGAGTTCATAATGTAGCGACTTGTGAATACTACTCTTTCTTTGAAACGTATTTCAGTTCCAGCTGCCACGGCAGAAGATGTTGCTGTTGCTGTTGCTGCTTGAAGAGATCTCTCTCACGGAGGCAAAGACTACTGGATCATACCGTGCAAAGTTCTTGCTATTGCTGAAAGGTATTTATTTGATTTGGATATGACATCATTTGTTTCCGGTTTATGTGGTTCTTGGTCTAGTTTTTACTGGGCAGTTATAGATATTTACAAACGCGTATCTTAATAATCTATACAATTATTGTTAACTCCTTATTTGGAATCAGGTGTTGGTAAACATTCTCTGCAAATTTTGTCAACAACCTTACTTTTCAACAACCTTACCGATCCTCTTGCTGACAGTTTACTGACTTGACACATGTACTCCCCCCGTTTCTGAATAAGTGTCCTTTTTTGAAGAAATTTTTGTCTCAAAATGAATGTCTTTTTGTAAAAAACTGTGCCTAAATATTTTTCACTAGTCAAATTTTCACAAGAATATTTATGCATCATTGCTATTTAGTTGTATAAAAAGTAAACATTTTCAAAATATCCCCTAAATGAAGTTTGGACATTCATTTACGAATGGAGGGAGTAGAATATATTGGTCACTTATACTTGTGCATTAGAACAGCAAGTAGCAGTACATGTTGATTGATGAGTTAGTGTTTCTGAGTCTGAATATATTATATATGTACAGTTGTTGAAGGTAGATGTCTCCCGCGAAGGTACTTCTTAAAACTGAATCTCAAACTATTGGCTACTTCTAGAAAACTGAATGTACAGTTGTTGTAGGCAGCATAAACAGAGGTAGAAAGTGCAGATGAACTATTTGATTGCTCTGTGGAAGTCGTGGATGAAGCCTATCCTGATTCTTGTGCTGAGGTGCTAATGACTTGCCCAGCAGATAAGAGATCCATTTCTTCATGGACACCGCCAGTCAAGAAAATGCTTCTCTGATCCATTTCATGCATGGTTCATATGTGACAAGGTATGTTCAAAGCAGGAAGGAATCTAACTAATAATTATCTATCCTGCTTTTGTTTTTTCTTTTTGTTTTTCTTGATAACTTCTACCACCAGCAAAGTTTTATGTTTTCTTCCTTGACTATTTTTCTGTTTGCTCAGTGACATGATGAGAACTTTGCTGAAATTTGCCGTATTAACTGATTAATTTTAATGTCTTATATTTATTAATATCTGCAATATATTCTGTGTTTTTTTGAGATTTTATGCCATGATTGTTAACTTTTCTTGCATAATGTATAATGGAACATTTCATGAGACAAATTAAGATGCATGCATAATTCATTGTAATATACCATTTCGTTCAAATATAGGCAGTTACATGAGAGTTTTTTTTGGATTTTGCTGTTTCTATTATTGAAAACTGTTCCAGTGATATCGGATGTGGCCTAGGATTGAACTCCTTTGATGTCAAGGATTCAACTTTAACTTCCTTAAAGTGATTTCTTGGCTCGACAATCTTCGGTGAGGAGATGATATAGTTAGTAATATTACGTTCTACACAGACATTGTTCAATCTGTTTGGAGGGCAGAGGCTTTTGAAGTCAAGGGGTAAACTACATGACGGCCTTTCTTATTACGCTAAGAACTTCCAGTTCAAGGTAGATTTGTCATATTTCTCTGTCTCAGACATTTCTGCTGGAGAATCCCACCCGCCAAAGGACGGTAGAAGCATATTCTTGGACATGGAGTTGGATGCCAACGATCTTTCTCTTGATGGTGATCCTTCAACCCTTAGTGGCTGACGGTTTATCTCCTTCCATTGTGAATTGCAAGCTGGATACCCCATCATTTATTTCAAGTTTTTTAATGGTTCTACCATTGACTACATGGGATGTCTTTTTCAATCTGATGGAGAAAGAAAGTGATCCGGAGGTATTATCTGCAACGTATTTTTAAAAAAATATAGATTTTTGTGGGCAGTTATAGATATTTACTTACCCCTATATTTATAATCTATACAATCAGGTGTTGGAAAACATTCTCTGCAATCTGTCAACAACCTTACTGGTCCTCTTGCCGACAGTTTACAGACTTGGTACAATCATGTAGAATATATTGGTCACTTTATACTTGTGCATTAGTTAAAATAAGCAGCAATACCTGTTACTTGATGAGTTAGTGTTTCTGAGTCTGAATATATGTAATTCATTATTTGGACTTTTCAGGTCCTCTCATTGAATAATATGGTTGATAAGCCTCGAATGTTAAGCTTCAATCTTCAAAGATGCATCGTTCCATTAGTGCCTTGTTGAAGAAGCTGCTTTCCCTTGAGAAAGTCGCAAAAGAAATAAATATCTCAATCTGTGAAAAAATTGAACAGGTATGCTTCACACCTTTATTTAAAAAGCTGAATTCTCTGCCTATCAAATGTAAGGACACAAGCTTGAATGTAATGCAGCCAAATTATAAAGATAATGTTGGAGACAAGCTTGAATTTTCTTAGTTGGGATCTATGTTCAAGCAGGGTGGTAGGGGAGGATTGTTCCTTAGTATTGTCTCTTTGCACTCGTTCTTTTCAAATCTTAAATAGTGTAACTGATGGGGTTTCTTCCTCCTGAATGTCGATGACGAATCCCCCTTGCCTGTCATCCTCATTTATATTCTTCTTGCAGTGGTTGTGTAGGTCTATAACATCATTCTCTTTCTAAAGCATTGCCATTAACTTCAACCAGCATTTTTTTGGAGGCTCATGAAAAAGTGAATGTTCAATGCGAACTTACCTAGTATTTAACAATCTGATCTGTTAGATAAGTTGTAGTTAATGAAACATAAGATCACAACCAAGAAATATGAGTACCCTTGAATGGACAAAGAGCTACCGGTGTTTCCTTGTCTCTCAAACCTTGTAAAGGATTTTTCTATTTTATTTGAGTTGACTGATCTGCAATTTGTTTAGACTTGTGTTTGACCTAATACACTTGGGATAATGTTTTTTTTTCTTGTTGCTTCACTAGTTTTGTACTCTGTCTACTTAGTTTAATCTTTCCTCTAGTTGATTTTTCAAGAAAACCATGGTATCTTTCAAATTCTAGAGGATCATTTTTATATGTCCATTTACTATAATGATAAGATACACTTTCTGGGTTTTTTTTTTCTTGTAAGTATTTAAGTATGTGAAGTCATGTATTTTGTGAACCAATATAAGTTAGCATTCAGGTCTTTTATCTATCACTTGAATTCATAATATAGCTACTCTTTTTGAAATGTATTTCAGGAGCTATTGCGGCAAAGGTATTTATATTATTTGGATATGACATTTTCGAGTATCATTTAATGTTGTCTTTCTCCGTAGTCTATCACAGGTATTGTTCTTGTTACATTTTGATTTGCTTGCAGCTTGCATATGGTGTTCATCTATACAATTGCCATGGTTGCTTGTTATAGTTTTGGTATAATTCTAATATATCGGGTTCCATGCTCATTCTTATTGATTAGTAGAAGTTTGCTTTCTGTTTTTACTGATCGGGTATGCTATAATGATGATTCTAGTCGTTAAATCAATTGCATCCATTAATGCAAGCAATGCTGATGATTGAGATTGAAATATAAACTCTTTTCCATTTCAAGTTGTAGGAAGTATCCTTGTTTTATGGCAACGTGGAATGTTGCTTCTGCATTGGTTGCTGGCTGTGCTTCAATACTTAAGCCATCTTAGTAAGTCATGATTGGTCCATATCTCCTCTCTGCACACCAAATAACAACAATTTTTCCATATACTCCCTTTGTCCCAAAATTAATGTCCAAAAAGATTTCAAATTTTTGGACATTAATTTCCTACAAGGATACATATTTTAGGACATACCAAAAAGGAAAGTGGCACACTTATAAAGGGATAAAGGGAGCATAAAAATAAGCTTTGTTGGTGATCTATGCAATTTGTTTAGACTCGTGCTTTACCAAATACTACTAGTATATTGCTTCTGGATAATGTTCTCTTTGTTCCTGTTTCATTTTTCGGTAATCCTTATTCTAGTTGGTGTATCCAGAAAACCGTACTATCCTTAGAATCCTAGAGGATTTTGATTTCCATCAACAATAATGAGAAGCATAGTTTCTTGGGATTCTACTCTAAGTATTAATGTGAGGACCTGTGTTTCTTTGGACCGGTGCAAGTTTCTGTAAGCATTCAGGTCTTTTACTTGTCACTTGAATTCATGTATGCCTTCTTTTGGAACGTGTTACACGGGATATTCCAGCTGCATTACAGAAGATGTTGATGTGGAAGCAGCTCGAAGAGCTATATCTTGCAATCGAGCCTATCCTTCCAGGATAAGTAAAAGAACTAAATATTACTCAACCTGTGAAGAAAATAGAACAGGTATGTTTCACACTTCTATTAAAAAGCGCTCGAACAGGTATGTAATTTATTATTTGGACTCTTCAGGTTATCTCAATGAATAAGATGGTTGATAAGCGCTCGAATGTTAAGCTTCAATCTTCAAAGATGCAGCGTTCCATTTTTGCCTTGTTGCAAAAGCGGCTTTCCTTTGAGAAACTCGCAAAAGAACTAAATATTACTCAACCTATGAAGAAAATAGAACAGGTATGTTTCACAATTCTATTAAAAACACTGATTTTTCTGCCAATCAAATGCAAGGACACACGAATGTAAAGCAGCCAAACTGCAAAGATAGTGTTTGACACGCGCTTGAATTTTCTTAGTAAGGATCTATGTTCAGAAGGGTGGTAGGAGAGTTGTTCTTTAGTATTGTCTCTTTGCACTCATTCTTTTCAAAAGTTTAATAGTGTAACTGATGGGGTTTCTTCCTCTTGAAAATCGAAGAGGAATTCCCATTGCCTCTCATTTTTATACTTTCTTTTTCATGTTTGCTTCAGTTTCTTGATCTTCCTTGCTTGCACTTCTATACACAATGATCGAAAAGCTGTTCACAATGATCCAGGATCCTGATTACCAAGTAAGATTATTTCTGGCTAGACGAATTGATGTTCTTGAACATGGATGGCCATGATGAATTATTCAGGATATGAGGTAATTAGCGAAGAATGATTTGTTCTTTGATGTTTTACTTATTTTTCTATCTTTGTTTCATCTATATCCAAGATTCTACTCTTTATTAAATTCTTTTTACGGTGGTTGTAAGTCTTTAACATCATTTTCTAAAGCATTGCTATTAACTTCAACCAACTCTGTTTTTGGAGGCTCATGGAAAAGCGAATGCTCAATGCGCCTTACCTAGTATTTAACAATTTGAAATGTTATATAAGTTTTAGTTAATGAAACATAAGATCACAACCAAGAAATATGAGTACCCTTGAATGGACATAGAGCTACCGGTGTTTCCTTGTCTCGCCTATTAAACCTAGCAAAGGATTTTTCTATTTTATTTGAGGTTATGAGTCCATAGATTGCTTGTACTTGTATCTTGTCTTCCGTTTAACTGATTTCTCTATTGCACGCTTCTGAAATGTGTGCTGATCCAATGCTATTAGCAGTTTGATACTTTTTGCATCCCGATTTCATTGTTATTCAATGTCCTTGATAATGATATTATCACACTTCTTAACCAGTGAATTCTCAGTTATATGCCCAATCAATCTGAGGGCATCTCCTTCAACTTATCTATGGTCTCAAATCTTATTGTATCATGAACATCATCAGGTTTAATATTGTCTTTCTTGTTTTACTAGCCCATTCATATTTACTTTCTCTTCTCTGTGACACTCAACTGATGAACTTGTTATTTTATTTCGTACCCTCCGTCCCACTTCAAATGAGCCATGGGATCATTTCACGGTTCTTAAGAAATTTTTTAAAAAATGAATAAAGAATTGAAAGTTGGTAGAAGATTAGAGGAGAGAATGTAAAAGTTAAAAATATTTAATAGGAGAGAGAATGAGTGGGAGGAATAGTAAGTTAATGATTAGTTTTTGTAAATATGTTAAAATTATAAGGGTATAATGAATGGTTTTTTTGTAAATATATAAACATTATGAGGGTATAAATGTCCGAAACACTTGTTCACATATTTCCATTTATGGAATGGCTCACTTGAAGTGGGACGTACCAAAAAGGAAAGTGGCTCATTTGAAGTGGGACGGAGGGAGTAACATTTAATAAGATAAACTTAAAAGGGTCTAATAGATGTATAGGTTTATGGGTTGTAGAGTATTGGGTCTTATAGCTGAACAGATATCAGGTGACTGGGGATCTTAATGTAGTTTTGTAGTTTCTCCTTGGTATATTTGGTTGCACTAGTTTCATTTGGGTGCGATTAATAGACTTGATGCTACTCGAAAGTAATTTTCTGAAAGAATGTTGGCTCTACTATCTTGAAGTTCCCTTTGGGTGTGATTAGTAGAATTGGTATATTTGGATGCATTATTTTGTTCGTTATTTTGGCGAGTAATGAGAAGGAATTTTTGTAAAGTCCGTTATGATTATGTGGAGTTATCTTGTTTTATTCTCTAGTGCGAATTTCATTTTTTGATAATTGGAAAAATGTGTTCATTGTCTTGATGTTCATTTTTGTTGTGTTTCGGTTCAAAATATGGTGTTAAAATGCTGGGCTCCTTTAAGGAAAAACATATTACGGTGAAGGATGTTTTAGTTGCCGGTCATCAATCTCATGCGGTGATGGAAATCACTATTGTTCTCTCATGGGTCTTTCACTTCATAGTAAGAAAATTGAATTGAAGGTACTACAATCTCTTTGAAGTATTTTTATCGAAAGATTATCTTATATGAGAACGTCACAATATGAGCATTTCATCAAAGAAGATGAAGACTCAGTTTGTATCCTATGCATATCTCTCTTGATCTGACTAGTTAACAATAAAAAAATTCCTTTGATCTGACTAATATCTTCACATGTATTACTTGTTCTTTAGAAAGGCATTGTAGCAGTGTTTTTAGACAAACTTGCCAAGTGGACCAAGAAGATCAAGAGGGTTGTAAGTTTTAGGCCCTGTGATTGGTAATAGTCAGGTTAATCAAACAGAAACTTTCCTTTTTCTTCATGGTTGTTAGGAATCAGTTCTTTTTTTAAATGATGCCATGTGTGTTTGTGGGCGTTAAGAGAAAAAAAAAACTGTTATGACACTTACGAGTATCATCATATATATGCGTGTGTGTGTGTATTTATTAAGCCATCCGAATTGGCATCTCTGTCGTGACTGGTCGATATCAACTATCTGCATTCCTAATAATAGCTATTTTGTATATACTTAGTATTTGTTAATTACTGTCCAATGCTAGTACCTGCCTCGAGTTGAGTGAAGTGTGCAGAGAGGTCAGTCTCCCTCCTGAGGTACTCGATACTCTAACTGGATTCGATCCAGAATCCGTGCTCCATTGGTGTCACAACCCAACGTTGACAAGGTCCATTTCAGTTATCTCATGCAATTAACAATCTCTACTTTTGCTTGTCCTGTATCTTTAACATGCGTTAGGATTCCTAGTATGTTTCCGCCAAAGTGATTCAATTGTTTGACTGTTTGCATTTACGGGGAGCAGCACCACAGGAAGCAAGGTACGATCCTTTGAAATAACCTCTAATATCTAGTTAGCATTGGACAACTGAATGTGTTTGAGACTTGCTATTGAACTCACAGTTTTGAGAGCATTTCAAACCTATTTTCTGTAATAAGATCAATGAAGTATTTTCACTTTCATGTTTGCATGCAGGTAACACAGAAAAAGGCAGAACCGGCAAAACTTGAAGCAATTGATTGTAGAAGAAGCTTAGATGAAGCAGCCTTGGATATGATATGTCCTTGGCACCTCACCAATTTCATTTTCCTTTTCTGTTTTGGATGACAAGCAGATATGACGTAAACTACAATTTACTTGTGATATGCTGAATATCGGCATAAATGTTTGTCTTCTTCATCTCCTTTTGGAGGACCTTGCTGGATGTTTTGAACACGTGGCAGATCTAGCTGAAGCTTTGGATGCAAATAAATTTTCCCCAATTGCTCTTCTAAGGGACGTTGCTGGATGTTTTGAATACATGTTTGGTTAAATTGGTTGATTAGTCCTTGGTACGTTTTACTTTTCTACCGATGACCGAACCCCTCATTTTATTAAAGCTTTGGATACCTGCTGATGATAAATTTAGATTGAAATATAAACTGCTTGCCGTTTCATTTTGTAGGAATCACTCTTTGTTGATGGCAGCATAGAAAGTTGCTCCTGCCTTGGCTGCTGGATGTGCTGCAGTACTTAAGCCATCCAAATTGGCATATCTGCAAGCCTTAACTGGTCGATATCTACTCTATGCATTCCTAATAATAGCTATTCTTTGTTATAATTATTATTTACTGTCCAATGCCCATGTTGAGCTGGGTGTAGTGTGTAGAGTTCAGTCTCCCTCCTAGATACTCCATATTCAAACTGGTTTGGTCAAAAAGCTGGTGCTACATTGGTGTCACATCCCCATGTTGACTAGGTTCATTTCTCTTATCTCGTGCAATTAGCAATCTGTACTTCTGTTCTTCCTGTAGTTAACATGCGTTAGGCTTCCTAGCATGTGGCTAAAATGATTCTTAATTGCTTGGCAGATTTCATTTATGGGGAGCAGTGCCTCAAGGAAGCAAGGTCTTGAGTGTTGCAGCTTTAACTTGTGAAGGTATCACGTAGCTGGATGGAATGGTGTGTTTGTGTTCACTTATTCCAATCATTTTGAATTCAAACAGGTGTTGAGTGGAAATTTTTTGATTGCTTCTTTGCGAACAGTCAAACTTGGAGCGCAACATCTCGTGTTCTAGTTCACGTAAGTATATACTGGCATAAGGTGTAAGCCATGGCACTTGGTGTTCATTCAATTATGATCTGATGGTTGGTGTTCTTAAGAAACAGCTGGTTTTAAACCCAAGAGGATTTTTCTCGTTTACCTAACTTCTTGCATTAGAGCCTATCCTTCTAGAGTGCATAAAATTTAAAATGGTTGGCCTACTAGATCTAATCCATATCATATCTCTATCGATGCGAGTTTCATTATGTTATGATATCTTGTTTGATGGATAATATTTCAGACCTTATCAGCATCATGGCTCATGCAAGCACCTTAACCAAATGCACACCTGATGATTGTTCCTAGTGATCGTCTGTTTATTCCCTTCCATATTTTTAACGAGGTACAATTATATTTATGCTTTGTGCGTTTGTTTCAGGAAGGCATTATAGCGAGTTTATAGACAAACTTGCCAAGTAGACCACGAAGATAAGAATTCGGGCGTAATCGCAACCTGGCTCATGCAGTCATCTTAAATAAAGGCACACCTGTTGTTAATTCCCAATTGATTGTCTTTTTAATCCCTTCCATCTTTCTAACGAGGTACATATATTTATGCTTTGTGCGCTATTTCAGGAAGGCATCGTAGCAGAGTTTGTAGATAAACCATGCTAAGTGGACCAAGAAGATCAAGATTCCAGACCCCTTAGGAGGAAAAGGTTGTAGGCCCGGTCCCAAGGTTAGTAGCGACCAGGTAAATCAATGTTGTGAAACATCAAATTTTCTTTTTCTTCATGAGTGTTAGAAGTCAGCTCTCTTTCACAATGATGTTGTGTGTGCTTGTGGGCATTAAGAAAAAAAGATTCCTTATGGCATTTACTTATATATATGTATAAGAAAAGCTAGAAGCTTCAAAACTCAGCCATTGTACACCTTCCCAATGGAAATTTAGGCTTTATTTTAGAAACTAGACACATGTTTATGGACAAACTAAAAGTAGGACTCCTTTTGGCGAATGGTACAAGACTTTTTGCAAATATTTTTTCGGTGATGGAAAGTAGGAACATGATCTATCTATATTGAGCTGAGTTTGTTGTTGTACCTTGCAGTACCTAGTACCCTCTTATTTTGACCTATCCCAAAATGTGCAAATGTCAAATTAGTGGTCTAAAATTTTGCTTGTGCAATTTTAGTAGAGAAGGTGAGGAAGTTCATCACAACCGCTAAGAGTGAAGGAGAAACTATCTTGTGTGGCAGGGAACGCCCAAAGGACGACCATCGTCAAAGTAGATCTCACAGTAAGAGCAGAGAACTAACTAAAATAAGTAATAAATCCGTAAATTGAGAAAGGATTCTTTATTGAGTCAACCGCAAAACTGATGTAACTACATTAATGGAAATTCGGAGACAGGAAGTCTTTGGCCTGTTCTTTGTGTAAAAACATTTTCTACTAAAGGTGCAATTGAACTAGCAAATGATACCCAGTGAGTTGACTCTTCTGCGAGTTGACTCTTCTGCTACATGAACATTTACGTGAGTTTGTGGGTGTGAGTGATTTCTTCTATTTACTTCATGTTCTGCACTCGCAATTTAGTAGGTATTAATTGTCACCTGCGTTTAATATTTATGTAGTCATGGCTTGGGTGTTCTTTGCATTATCGAATGACACAGGAAGATGCGACCACATATCGAGGGTGAGATCTACTTCTTTGTTGAGAAACCTTACAACCTCATTGGGGATGGTCTAATTTTGGTATCTTTCATTGTGTGTTTTTTATTTTGGCTTTTTTGACAGGCTTTCCAAGTAGGGTTTGTTTTAACAACTACTCGCAACCATGCTTCATTCAAGCTCCATGGAAATACAAGTTGTAGCCTGTCATAGGAAATGCAAGAAATTCATGTTATATGTTTTATTTTGGAGATGACCTAGCATTCTGAACTTCTTTCGCATTGATAAGAATAATGAAGTATTTACTTTTTCTTTTTGCATGTAGGAAAGAGAACGAAAGGTAGAACTGGCAAAAGGTTGCAATTGTTTGTGGAAGACCCTAGATGAAGTAGCCTGGGTTATGGTATGCCCGTGGAACCTCACTAATTGACTTTCTGTTTTCTGTTTTTAATACTTGGCATGTAATATTGTAGGAATGACCCTTTGTTGATGGCAACATGGAAAGTTGCTCCTGCCTTGGCTGCGATGTCTTTGCGGTACTTAGAGGATGAGGCCCCATCCTTTTCTTCATTCAATTATGATCTGTTGGCTGACATTTTTAAAAAGCAACTGAGAACGTAATGACTTATTTGCATTAGAGCCTGTCATTCCAGAATGCATAAAATTTAAGATGGTTTACCTACAAGTTCTAATCCATATCATATTCCTACTAGTACACCTTATGACAGATTTCTCATCAATGCCTCTGCATTTATTATGTTATAATCTCTTGTTTGATGTATAACATTCTCAGACTTATCAGCATCATGGTTGTTAGAAATCAGTTCTTTAAAAAAAATGATGCTACGTGTGTTTGTAGGGGTTAAGAGAAAAAACTGTTATGGCGTTTACGAGTATTATCACATACTCCCTCTGTCCCATCCGAAAAGGCAGAAATTTCCATTTTGGGTGTCCCATTTAAAAAGGCACACTCCCAAAATAGAAACTTTTTAATATTTCTTTATTCATTGGTCCCACTTGTCATACTCACATAACTATCCATTTACTCTTACATATTCACAACACTTATCCCACTAAACATTTTTCTTAATTCCCATGCAAGACCCATTATAATTATGTGCCTTTTCAGATGTGACGGAGGGAGTATATATATGTGCGCGCGCGCGTGTATGTATTTATAAAAGAAAACCTATAAGCTTCAAAACTCGGTCATTGAAGTTATGTCAAGCATCAAAATGATACCCTTCTACGCATAACTACTAAGCCATTCAAATTGGCATCCCTATTTTGTATATATTTATTATTCACTGTCCAATGCCAGTACATGCCTCGAGTATGGTAAAGTGTGTAGAGAGGCCGGTCTCCCTCTTGGGGTACTCAATATTCTAACTGGATTTGGTCCAGAACCCATGCTCCATTGGTCTTACGACCCCACGTTGACAAGGTCCATTTCAGTTATCTCATGCAATTAGCAATCTTTACTTTTGCTTGTCCTGTATTTTTAACATGCGCTAGGCGTCTTAGCATGTCGCCAAAGTGATTCTTAATTGTTCGACCGTTTGCATTTACGGGGAGCAGCGTCTCAGGAAGCAAGGTATGAACATTTGAAATAACTTCTGATATCTATTTAGCATTGGACAACTGAATGTGTTTGAGACTTGTTTTGCAGTTTTGAGAGCATTTATCATGTGTCACTTCCGCCTGTGTACCAGGGTTGCATATGATGTTCATCTACACAACTGTCCTGGCTTCTTGTTATGATTTCAGTATTAATAGAAGTTGTCCGCTTTCCGTTTTAGTTGATCGGTTATGCTTTAATGATGATTCTAACTGTTAAATCAACTGCTTCCATTTATGCAAGCAATGTTGATGATGAATTTAGACTGAGATTGAAATATAAACTGCTCTCCATTTCATGTTGTAGGAATTACCCTTTGTTGATCGGAACATGGAAAGTTGCTCCTGCCTTGGCTGCTGAATGTGCTGGAATACTTAAACCATCTGAATTGGCATCTCTGCAAGTCAATATTGGTAATTTCCATATATTTATAATTTACTATCAATTTTTCCATATACTTATAATGTACTAATGATAGCAATTTTTCCATATATTTATAATTGACTATCGATGCCAGCACCTGCCTTGAGCTGGATGAAGTCTGTAGAGAGGTCAGTCACCTCCTCAACCCTCAAATATTCCCATTTCAAAACCATAACTCCTCACCAAAAGGATCAGATTCATCTCTACGTCGAAGCTCTTCTCCAGTGTAATCAGGTCGTCCTAACCCTCTCTTTATCTCCCTACACTCAGCGGTTGGCAAATCATAAATCGTTTAGTTTGTTTTAATTTTCTTTAATTTCTGATTTATTTGTTTGTTAATTTCAGAAGATGAATCTTCCTTCAGTTACAAAGACGAGTGAGGTAATGGATAGGCACAGAGGATTCACTTGCGATTATACCTACCCCCCCCTGAGCTCTTACCTTGCACATTGAATTGGCATTCGAAAATCTCAATCTCGTTAATGTAGGAAGTGGAGCAGGACTTCCTGGATTGATCTTAGCGCCATTGCTTGCCCTGGTAACTTTTATCTGGAGTTCGTTAGACCAAGTGCATTTATCTTACTTGAGGTTTCTATTTTCTGGCAGGAGCTTGCACATAATTAAGCACTAAAGGATTGATCTGCCATCCTGATATTGGAATGACTTGTCTCTTCAGTATATGGAAGGAGAAGCCACATTTACAACTGGTGAAATATCATCACTTCACTGGTCTTGAAATCATGCTCTTTTTTAACTATTTCAATCTGTGCTTTCTTAAAATTGCAGTATTTATTGACTAATCTTACTGGTTAAGCAAATGCAAGGTGCCTATATTACATGTAATTTTACTTGGTAATTATTGTTATTAGTAACGATTGTCATCCTATTTTAATTTATAAAACTGGTCCGACTTATTCAGTTTTATAAGTTGTTGTTGAATGTCTTACTCCAGTTGTATTTAGTTCTGTTGGAAAGATTTGAATAAAAAGGGCAAACCCCGGTGCGCCAAGCGCTCCCCGCCAAGCGGGGGTTGGGAGAGGGAACCATTTGCTAAAGCCTTCCCCTGACAATTGCCAAGAGGCTGTTCGCCAAGGTTCGAACCCGTGACCTTATGGTCACCAAAGGAGCAACTTAACCGTTGCGCCAAGGCTCGCCCTCAGTTGGAAAGATTTGAATATCGAGCAAATAATCTGTGTGTCTTTCTTGTCCCTAGAGGATATGCCATTGATTTTATGTTCCATATGCTATTATATATTATTACTAAAATGTTCATAAATATACTGTAGTTGACACAATCAATGAGATGGCCAGTGCATTTTTTCGTTTGGTGCTGCAATCTTCAGGGGAATGCAAAGTGGCGATGAAAATGCTGTTTGGCTATTGCAGGTTAAACTTTTGAATCACCTCTCATACGTTTTGTTGTTCATCTCTCTTATTTCTAGCCCTTCCGATCAAAGTTGCTTCAGACATTTGCTTTCTTTTGCTCTACATTCTTACTGATCGATTTTGTTTTTAGGGATGGCTTTTCGCATATGATCCTTACTGGAGACCTCCACATTTGAAGGCTAGTCTTATCCTCATCAGCGCCCTCCCCTTTCTCTTCCCCCCGATTGTCTTTCATACGTTTAAGCATCATTCGAACATGAAACAAATTCCTTTTTTGCATCTCTAATGTTTATATTATGATAACATACAAGGATGAAACTAAGACGTGTAAGAAAAATACTAACATGCCAGAAATTCATCATACCATGATAAATAATTGCGTACTTGTCTAATCAATTGATTTTAAGATCCATGTGTAGTGCTCTTCATACACATTGAGGGCTAGTGATTTCTTCTTTACTATAATACTCTCAGATTAATTAACACTCTAGTTTGAAACGTAGATTGTTTAACATTTAAACCAGAGATTTCTGTAACCTCAAAATTGTTTAAGTAAACCGTTGATGTTTTAATGTGGATGTTGTTAGATTAGTAGTTAGTATTACAAAATTATTATCTCTCTCTCTCTCTCTCTCTCTCTCTCTCTCTCTCTCTCTCTCCCCCTCTCCCTTTTGCTCTAAAAAACGAAGCATGTGCTGATATGAATGCACATGTGGTGATATTGGAATATAATTGTCTAGTTTAGTCTGTGGTTCTGATCCCAATTATCAATTCTCTTTTGCAGGCACTCCTACACTCCTTCCCATGGGAAGGATGGTTGTTTTTGATTTTTTCGCATAGTTAAAAACCTATTTGGAGTATCTTTTCTTTTCTTTTCGTTTTTTTTTTTTCATGGCTCAGTTATTTGCTGTCTATGAAGCAAGCAGAGTTTATCCCTTCAACTTGTGTTTCATGTTTTCTAATAGCCTACCAGAATAGCTACTTGAAGTTAGTTTTTGTACTTCTAATCTTGCTTCACGAGGTCCACTGAACTAGCTCAAGCTTCAACAAATGGAATATTTACATCTCTGTCTCTCTACCAGTTCATCATTTTGAATCTTTCTTACTGTTATGTCTGAATATTATGTGTCCATTGTAGATGTGGTGGACCACTACCACAAAGTTGGTTAGATCAGCAACTTACACTTCAGAAAAAAATTCTTGCTAGAATGTATGAACTTGGAATGACTCCAGGTATGCTTTATTCTTTGGATAATGCACATATTGAACATTAAAATACCATGGGTTGACACCACGAATGGCTACACAATTTGGGGTTAACAAGGTTAAAAGCAAAGTCTTTATAAAGAAAGTAGTTAAACCTAACTTGGAGACGTGAATAGCCGTTAGTGATGCACTAGGCCCTGTTTCACATTTACAAGCGAACAATAAGTCTAGTAATTTCTGTGCTCGTATGGATGAATTACTCCCCCTGATGCTAATGTTCATGTTTCAATCCTTCCCGCGTTCTCCGGAAATGTCCTGCGGCGTTAAAACACGTATTTCCTTCAGCAAAAATCACATGTTTAGGGAATTGGTGGGTATTTGATAACTTTATTCGAACAATCTTATTATTAAGTTAACTCTTATTCTGCTTTTCTGAGAATATAGTTTCTAAAACAGTACCTGAAACGCGTTATTGATTTCATATAATGCTCAGTATATACCAAAAAAATTGCCTAAAAATTCTTCTCATCATGTCAAGATGTCATATGGCCCAGTACATGAAGTTCATTCGTTGCAAGAAGGGTCTAATGTACGAAGTCTTGCTCTTCCGCAAAAGGACTGTTTCCACAGTTTTAGCTGGTGCCCTCTAAATTTCTGGATCTGAACTTGCAAATGAATATGCAATGCAAGTGTAAGATCTTTGTGCACTTGTATCCTTAGTAATTCAGTTGCCCAAATAATCAATCATCAAAAGTTTTTGTAAACAAGCCATCATTTGCTTATAACTGAAGAGATATATATGTTTGAAAGCTCTCAGTTGCCACCTCTTCTGTTTTGTTGTCTTGAATTGATATAATTAAAACAATCTTTTCCCCATCCTTGGTGAGCATGGCTGTGTTGACTGGTGTGAGATTTGAAGTTGAAGAAAGCTTGTTGAGCCATAACCAAATTGCTGTTCAACTTTAAATATTACTGTTGTTATATATTTCAGCTTTCTTATGAATGAAATGTTTCTTAATCCTACCAGGTTTACCGTTGGAAGTGACCCTAGGTGGTGCTGTACTTACCTTCTTGATGCAACTGATCCCTTATTCGTTGAAATAGGAAAAGCATTTATCAAGCCACAATTGAAAGGTATGTTCCTACCTGTGTGCATTTTTCTGGTTGATGTATCATATTTATCTATAATGCTCAAAAGCTCTCTCTGTCATTCCTGATATCGGAACTACTTCTCTTTTTAGAATATGGAAGTAGCAGCCACATTTACAACTGGTAAATATCTTCACTTCACTGTTCTTGTAATCATGCTTGTTTATAAATATTATGTATGTTCTTTCTTAAATTTGTGTTGATTGACTAATCATACTGGTTGAGCAAAGTTAAGTGCCTATATAACATTTAAATTTACATGTAAACTATTTCTGTCAGGTAAAGATTGACATCCAATTTTGATTTATTATTAAACTGGTCCGACGTCTTCAGTTTCATGAGCTGCTGTCGAATGTCCTACTCCCATTGTATTTAATCAGTTGGTCAGATCTGAATATCTCACAAACATTCACTGTGTTTTTTGTCCTGAAAGGATATGGCAGAGATTTTATGTTCCATTAGTTCTATTTATTTTTTCCTTTTGATTTAATGCTCAAGGGTTTTATGGTCTTAATTTCTTCTGTATTGTCAATTCTGTTTGATTACTGATAACTCCAATTGTAACCCCCATATCCTCTATAGCCGTACGTGTGCTCGATTGTCACTTTTGTTTTCTACTCTCCCCCCATTATCTTTTGCTCAGGACGAAATAGTTGGAGAAGTAACCGTATACTATTATAATGTATTACTGAAATTTTCATAAATTTAATGTAGTGACACATTCGATGAGAACACACCGCCCACAGATGACCCAGGGTGAATCTCTTCATTGGGTGCTGCAATCTTCAGGGGAATGCAAAGTGGCGATGAAAATGCTGTTTGGTTAATGCAGGTTAAACTTTTGAATCGCCTCTCATATGTCTCGCTCTTTATCTCCCTTATTTCTAGCCCTTCAATCAAAGTTTGTCTGTCCAAACAATAACAACCCACATCTTATTAACTTTATATAGATATTGTAAGTTTGCACAATACATTGTGTGTATATAATCTGTCTGAAATCGGAGCCTGTATCAACTTTTCACTGATATCATGGGGACTTGACTTATGGTGTCTACTCTTTTATCTGTTAGTTTGGGTTCAGTTACTTCATACATTTGCTTTCTTTAGCTCTACATTCTTACTGATCTATTTTTTTAGGGATGGCTTTTTGCATATGATCCTTATTGGAGATCTCCACAAGGCTAGTCTTATTATCCTCATCAACCTCCTCTCTCCGACAGGGGCGGAGCCAGGAATTGTCCCTGGGGGGGGCAAGATTTCACGGGGGTTCGGGGGCAGCGCCCCCGGAAAAAAAAATTCGGGTCGGACAAGTAAAAAATGGGTCGGATCCATGAAATACAATGTATTTTAGTTAAAAATGTAAAGAATTAAGAAATGGGAAAAGCCTAACTAATTAATTAAGATTGAAAAAATGTGAGGAAATTAGGAGAAAGAGAACAACAAAACTGTTAAGAAAAAGAAATGGATAGAGAGAAAGAGAGAATAGCAAAGATGGAGGACAAATAAAATTAATTGAAAATGTAGGTAGCAAGGGCTCGGAACACGGATTTGAAAGGAAACATGAAAGGCTTTAACTTCACCCTTCTACCACCTGAACCAAACCACTCACTTGGTGTTAATCTTGAAGTTAATTATATATATACATATATAAAAAAAATATGGGGGGCAAAAAAATTTTCCACGCATTTTCCGCCAGGCTGGGGGCGAGTGCCCCCCCATGCCCCCAGCTCCGCCCCGCCTCTGTCCGATCTCCTTTTTCATAAATTTAAGCATCATTCGGCATGAAAACCGGGTTACGGTTTTCATCTCCTAATGCTTGATATTAGGATAAATAATTGTATATTTTGCTTATTTATTGAATCTAAAATCTGCTCTCCATACACTTCGGGGAAAGTGTTTTTTTTTTCACAAAATAGTTCCCGGTAAAAACCGTTAGAAGTTTATATGTGAATGTCGTGAGGATTAGCAGTTACTAGAACAAAATCTTGCTTCTCTCTCTAAAAAGCTTGATTTGCATAAATTTATTGCAATACTTTTATGTTGTGCATTGAGAAACCCGAATACGCAAAAGGCACAGTAACCAAACTTTTATGACATGTGCTTTTGCTCTAAAAGAGGAAGCATTTGTTTGATATGAATGTGTGGATATATTTAATCGTAATTGTCTACTTTAGTTCATCTTAAATGCACCACCAATTCATTATTATAATTCTTATTGTGTGGTTCTGATTGCAAATTTTTGTGCTCTTTCACAGGCACTCCTACACTCTGTTCCCATTGGAAGGATGATTGTCCTTGTTCTTTTTGCAGAAGTTAAACCTATATGGAGTACTTCAGATATGTTTTATGGCGTTCCTTATATATGGTAAGTTATAACTTTTTTTTATTTTTTATTAATGGCTCGGTGATTTGTCTATCTGTGATAAGTAGTAGTTTATGCCCGCAACTTGCAATTCATGTTTTTGATTGGCCTGCTAGGGTAGCTACTGTATATCTAACTTGTTACAATTCTCATGAAATGTTCATATCTGTCACCTTATGCC
>JAFEMH010006936.1:0-108080 GCA_022495995.1 Adenophora triphylla var. japonica
GAAACTTTATGAAGCATATTTGAGCGAAGCTCTCTTGAACATCCTTTCGGTTTGTCCCTCGATTGTTCCTCATATGGAAACATACAAAATGAATGCGGCTGCCGAGAGGGCATAATATCCTTAAGCACTTTGATGATCCCTTGATGTCGATCTAAAATGAATATCATTGTCCTTTCATTAATGTGAGGATTCCAGTTATTCGAGAAACCATGTCCAATTTTCTATATTTTCGGAGCCTACAATTGAAAGAAGCAATATGGAAAAGACATACAATCATAAAAGAAAGTAAATAATAAATATAATTTCAACTAAAAAAAATAAATTTTATGTCTTTATAACTAAGGTAAAGATAAGTTTCATACCATTACTGTCCCCATACTTCGATGTTGCTTGCCAAAAGAGTCCCTTTGCCGTACTTTCCATAAAGAAATGTCCCATCTAGAAATAACATTGGCCGACGTAGATTTAAATCCATTATAGACATGCACCAATCTCTGCAACAAAACAACGCTCCAAAATGAGACGTCTCCATGATCATAATCAATCTTAAATTGAAAACATGGGTCTAACTTTCTTTTATTTTATCAAAGTAATCTCTCATATTGTCATATGATAAACCCGCGTCTACGCAAACACGGCTTCCTTTGCCTTCCTAAACGCCTCTCCAAACTGATTTGTATGACACTTCAAGCCCATAATCCTTCCTAAGATCATTAACAACATCCTTTGGCCTAATAGATGGATTACTTCTAACATCATCAATTAAAACACTTGCAATTACACCGAATTCAACCTTTGCCCTTGTCCAAACCCATTATTAACAATATCTATGCATGTATGGTTTTGAAACATACGTCTAATATAGAGAAATCCATTAACTTTTTCAAGCGTGCATGAATCCTCCAAGGACAACCTTTGTCCACTTTATATCTGTTTGAGCGGTAACACGCTACTGTCATTTTTCGATATGTCAAATTTCAAATCCAACCACACTTCTTAGCAAGCTTACAAAGTGTTTCTAAACTGCGGACAGCCTTGAATATCTCGACCAACCTTTTGAATTGCGTTGCCCATTACGTACTTTTTGCACCTTCTCTTTATGACGTGAAAAAGTTCCATGACAGCAACATGGTTACAACTACTAGCACTACATGCTAAACTCAATATCACCCAGGATTCAATACCCATGAGTAGACCAAACATATTTAGATGATTCGGATCCCCCATCATTACATACTAGAATCACCACTTTCATTCACACGAATATCTATGTAATCAAACTGTTACGACAGAACCAACATACTCCATGACTGCACATAAAATCTTCTTCATTAACCAACATACAACAAGGATTGCTAGGTAATAATGCGTGTCTGTGAGAGATAGAGTATCCCTTTCATTTCAAAGTGGCCCACCTCAAACAAATAAATTCAACAATAGAAGAATCAAATGATGAAAAGCCAAAGAAAACATAGCAATATTTGTCAAATCCCCAAACTTAAAGAAAGTGCCATTACATTTTGAATCCATAGCAAGTGATTTTGGGAATGTATATGATCTGAGATAATATATAAATAAAACAAAATTCAATAAACATAAATATAAACATATAAAAGCAATTTAAACACAACAATATCAAATAAAAAAGCAAAATTAAGATGCACTATGGCATAGAATGGATTCGCAATAGATTTCTACCCGTTTTTGCGAGATGAGGCTTCAACAACACACCACGAACACAAAAAATCTTGAAATCCTGCGAGAAATCAAACAAGAAAACACTAGATCTAGTGTGTTTATCGTGTTTCAGGAAATCTCCCAAGCATCCTTCAAAATGCAGCCATCATGATAAGCCAATCGTACTCTCTCTAAAAAAAAAAATGAGAAAGCTGAAACCCTAGGTTGAAAAAGAAGTATATATGAGGGTAAAATAGGAAGATCATATTTCTATTAAAATAACGGGATCGAGCGAGGGGGTGTGAGGGGGAAATATAATTTGGATTTAAACCTTTATTTATGATTTCACAAAATGGGGCTCCCTAAAATGACATAAAAAATGTGGAGCATAAGAGGCACTTGAGGAGATAAATCCTTCATTTATATACTTTCATTTGTTTAGTTTTTTTTTTTTTTTTATTTTATCTTTTTTATATACCTTTTTGTAAAAAATATCATTAATAAAAAAAAGTCTAAAATGTATTATTTTCCTAGCAATAAAATATTAATAAAAAATAAGAAATAAAGGGTAGTTCGTCCCTCTTTTCTTTTATAATTTCATTTGTTTAGTTTTTATTTAATCTTTTTTTAGATACATATTTGTAAAATATTAGTAATAAAAAAAAAAGTCTAAAAATCATTATTTCCTAGTTCAATAAAATATTAATAAAATAAAAAAAACAAATAAAGGGTAGTCTGTCCCTCTTTTTCTTTTATATACTTTCATTTGTTTAGCTTTTTTTTTTTTTTTTATCTTTTTATATATACCTTTTTGTAAAAAATATCGATTAATAAAAAAAGTCTAAAATATGTAATAAAAATAAATAAAAAATAAATAAATAAAAATAAATAAAGAAGAGAATAGTCACGTCCCTCTTTTCTTTTATATACTTTAAATTGTTAATTTTTTTCTATCTTTTTTATATACCTATTTGTAAAAAATCAATAATAACAAAAAGTCCTAAAAATATTTATTTTCTAGTCAATAAAAATTAATAAAAAAATAAATAATGGGTAGTCCGTCCCTCTTTTATTTTATATACTTTCATTTGTTTAGTTTTCTATCTTATTTTTATATATCAAAAACAACTAATTTTACTTATGTCCTAAGTGATTTTATATTTTAAAAAATAGCTTATTAAATACTAAATTACTTTTTATTTTTTCATATTTTAATTTTTTTAAATAAAATAGAGAAAATAGGAAAACCCGTTTTGGCTCCAAGTGGATCTTGAGGATCCGGGCCATGAACGAGGCGAACAGACAATCCAAAATGGTATGAGGCAGGGCAGGGTTTTAGGCTCTTTCATCACACGGGTTGTGAGCTTTAACTTGCGTCCCGCCCGCGGGTTGGTCCGTACGGACCGGGCCAGGACGGGCCGACCCGTTTGGCCATCACCAGTGGTGCGCCACTGAAATTTGGGTCTTCTTCTCCTTCTATTACCCTATTTCAAAAAATTTAACATCTTATCAATGGCCCCTAAACTTTTGTTTTATTACACAATATACAAGTAATATTTGGGTTAATCTCATTTCAACTAACCCAAGGTTTACATGGTATATGTGATTTAATTTTACACTTTAAACTTTAAGGCCCAAACTTCGAATGTTGTATTAATTTGGAGATTAGACAAATATTTCGTTAGATATTAATTTGGAGATTAGACAAATATTTCGTTAGATATTTTAATTTTTTTTTTTTGCATGTATCAGTGAATACCTATATTTTATACTCCATTCGTCTCATGTGGGAGGATTATTGTTGTTATTATGATAAATGTGTTTCATTGAATATAAAATAATAAAATCTTTGTCATTTTGGAAAGTATCCACTCACATGGAAGTTGACACGGACAAACAAGAAAATAATTATCTACTCACATGTGATGGAGGGAGTAAAATATACACTCTGAAAAAAAAATTGCGTCAACAAAAAATTTAGAATCTTAAAAGTATAATTATTTTCTTAAATTCTTGAGAAAAATAATAAGTTCACCTCTTTAAACCGTACGAATGAATGCATGAATGCAGAAAGGTCAATGTGGAAATAAAAAGAGAACACCTAAATATACAACGTTCTATCAATTTGGTTATAATTCATGCAACGTACAATAGACTTACCTCTTAATCATAAGTAATTTATCAATTTGTTACATTTTCTGCAAGGCACACTTAACGTTGTTAAAAAACTAATAGAAATGCTAACATGACATTTTAGTCGTTAAATACACTAACGATAGAACACTAACATAGTTTAAAAAATCAAATGCCACACACCCATTCTCAACCCCTTTCAACCTTTAGTATCCATCTTTTAAAGACTTTAACACACCACCGTTGCCACCATTAACATCAACACCACCAACAACTACCCATAAAAATCAAATTCAACAAAAGACAAACACACAAGGAAGAAATTCCAACAAAAATCCATAATCGATGGAATCCAAGTAGGTCGCCGGAATCCATGGAGGTCAAACCTACATCGAACTTAAAATTAAACCCAACTCAAAGCCAAAATAAAGAAAATAACTGAATTTTTGAACCCAAATCGAATCAAACACTACGCAAAATAAAAACCAAGGCAAAATAAAATCAAACCGTAGTATATACCTGAAAATGTTGTTGTGTTGTCGCCGAAATCCATCAATATTGTCTTTGCTCTCCTATCCAGTCTCATTCACAGACCTTGAGTCATTTAATGATAATGGAATGTTCTTTGTTGTTTTTTAAATGATTTCTTTGTTGGATTTGTGGTTAGGGGAAGAAGGGTTTTTAATCGGATTTGCGGTGAGGTGGTGTAGTGGTTGGTTTGATGGATTTGAGCTATTCTGGGTTGGGAAGAAGTGTTTATGGGTTAGGAAGAGAGGTTGTATGGACGGGGAAGAAGTAAGAAGTGATAAATATTTAATGAGGTTAGTTTTGAACAACTACAAAAATATTTTGTCAATATAATGTAACACTACAAAAAAAGTGGCAGATACCGACGGAAATTAATGACGGACTAATATCCGTCGGTATTAGCAACGGATTATTAACGAAATAGCAACGACCTAGAGTGAAAAACAAAACACGAAATTAGGACGAGAATACCGAATGATTTAGTAATGGAAATACCGACGGATGCCATTCCGACTCTAATCCATCGCCATTATGGTGCCAAAACTTTGCGCACTTTTTTACCGACGAATTTACGACGGAACACATGACTAAACTTTTACTTTTTTTAATTTTTAGAATAGCGAAGGATTTGAGTCGTTTCTAAATGATTTAAAAAAAATTATTAAATTTATATTTTAGAGTAGCGATGGATTTTTTTTACCGACAGATTAAATCCGTCAGTAAATAAATTACATATTATTATCGACGGATAAAATCCATCAGTAATTAAATTACATATTTTTACCAAACAAATGATAGTATTATAAAGAAATGTAGGACAGACAATATCCTTCACTATGAGTATTTTTTTTAATAGAGATAAATATTTTTGCCTTTTTTAGTAAGAAAGTATTTTTTTTTCTCAAAAAGTTATATATAAAAGTTTTTTTTAGAAATTAACTAAACAAATGATAGTATAATAGAATTTTGGTTAAAAAATAATTGATGCAAAAAAGAAAAAGGAAAAAGGGTTTTTTTTCTCAAAAAGTTATGTATAAAAGTTTTTTATATTTTTTTTGGATAAAGAAAATTATTTGAGATGTTGGTTAGTAGTGAAAATTTTTACAAAAAGTTGTATAAAAAAGAAGATTTTAAAAAAAATAAAAGTACATAATAGAAGAGGGACGGACAATAGCATATATACTTTTTAAAATTTTTTTTATATTTTTTTTTGGATAAAGGAAACTATTTGAGATGTTGGTTAGTAGTGAAATGTTTTACAAAAAGTTATATAAAAAAAGTTAAGAATTTTAAAAAAAATAAAAGTGTATAATAGAAGAGGGACGGACAATATCATATACTCCCTCCGTCCCACTATACTTGACACTTCTTTCCATTTTGGGCCGTCCCACTATACTTGACACCTTCCAAAAATAACCAAATTTTTATATTTTTATATTCACTCTACCCCACCACTCATTCTCTCTCTTCATTTTCTACCACACATTTATTCAACCAACACTACTATTTACCCCACTCATTCTCTCTCTTCATTTTCCACCACACATTTTTTTTATTTTATTCTTTTTCCTTGGTTTTTGAACCCACCCCTTGGGTGTCTAGTATAGTGGGACGGAGGGAGTATACTTTTTTAATTTTTTCTTTGTATGAAGAAAACTGTTTGAGATGTTGATTAGTAGTGAATTTTTTTACAAAAATTTACATAAAAAAGTTAAGAATTAAAAAAAATAAAAGTATATAATAGAAGAGGGACGGACAATAGCATATACTCCCTCCGTCCCATAACAAGCGACGCAGTTACTGTTTCGCACGGGAATTAAGAAAAAAGTGAAAAGGTTGATGTGTTGTGAGTGTAGATAGTTGAGTAGGAGAGAGAATGAGTGGAGAGAATAGTAAATTATAATGATGTTGTGAGTATTATAATAATGTAGGAGAGAAAATGAGTGAAGGAAATAGTAAAGATTCTTTTCCATTTTAGGAAGTGTGACTTATCATTGGGACGTCCAAAATGGCAAAGTGTGTCGCTTGTTATGGGATGGAGGGAGTATACTTTTTTACTTTTTAAAAATATTTATATATTTTTTTTTGGATAAAGAAAACTATTTGAGATATTGGTTAGTAGTGAATTTTTTTACAAAAAGTTATATAAAAAGTTAAGAATTTTAAAGAAATAAAAGTATATAATAGAAGAGGGACGGACAATAGCATATATACCTTATAATTTTTTTTTAAAAATTTTTTTTGGATAAAGAAAACTATTTGAGATGTTGGTTATTAGTGAATTTTTTTTACAAAAAGTTATATAAAAAAGTTAAGATTTTTTAAAGAAATAAAAGTATATAATAGAAGAGGGTCGGACAATAGCATATAGTATACTTTTTTAATTTTTTTATATTTTTTTTTGATAAAGAAAACTAGTTGAGATGTTGGTTAGTAGTGAATTTTTTTACAATAAGTTATATAAAAAATTTAAGAATTTTTTAAGAAATAAAATTATATAATAGTTGTGTGATCTATGTCTATTGATGATGGTGGCCCGACTACAGTGGTGGTATGAAGATGGTGGTGTTAGAACATGGATTAATTAATATGTGTTATTTAATTCCATTTGTTATAATCATTTAATAATGTTAAAGTATAGACAAAATGTGTAGAATTCCATTAGGTGTAAGTACCATTAAATGATGGGCATAATGGTAACTTCACACCATCATCTTTATGAAAGGGTGTAGTCCCTAAATGAAGTGCCCATTGGATTCCTATATAAAGGCCTATCCATCAAGCCTATGAATCTACTAGTTACATCATTTCTCATTCAGTCAAAACTCTTCCTAAGTAATTGAAGATTAAAGAGATTAAGGGCACTTATCATTTAGAAGATCTACTCTTCCCTACTTTCTCATTTATTCAAGAACAAGATCAAGAACACAATCATGGAATCACAAGGTACACGCTTCCGTATTATTCTTCTTCTTCTTCTCCTTCTCTTCTTAATCTAGTTGTGAGTCGGTTCATGGTTAATGGATCGTTAATGTTCCAACAATTGGTATCAGAGCCTACTCATATACTAGATTGAGTTTGAAATTCTTATAAAGCCTTATGCTTTAATTCTTGTATGATTTCATTTAGTTTTTGTTCTTGTTCATGATACTCATCTTGTCTAAGAGTATTATATTCATAAACTTCATTCTATTTCTGATTTTGGTTTACACAAGGCTTTCAATTCTTAATGTAAGATTATCCTATTTTGGACATAGCCACCATCATTTGATGCGTTGTGAGTTTGTTCAAATGTATAGCCACACATTTAAAAATGTGATGTGAGTATAAGGATCTACTTGCTTTGGTTGAATAATCATTCACCATTAAGTTAAGAATTGATAGTCTAAAGGGTATTGGATGTTATGTCTCGTTGTCCTGGCAAAGGGCCCGGCGCCCTCCGAAGGTGCGGTATGGTATGACTCTCTCTATTTGGTTCAAAACTGTTCATAAAAGGGTTCAAAACTGTTCATAAAAGGGTGTTAAAAATTGTGACTTTTCGTCAAATCTGGGCACTGGGCACATGGGCGGTCGCCCATCTTGATCTGGGCGGTCGCCCATGTGTACAGCAACTTCAATGACTGTGAAATGCAGCTTGGGCGGTCGCCCATCTTGACCTGGGCGGTCGCCCATGTGTACAAAGAACTTCAAAATTTGTGGAATTGAAGCTTGGGCGGTCGCCCACCTTGACCTGCGTGGCCGCCCATGTGTGCAGAAGCTTCAATGTTTAAAGAACTGCAATTTTTTGGTCATTCATACCCTTTTGGTCTTTTGTGATAATTTGTTAGTAAATTATAGTATCTGGACACCAGTCGCGCTTCGGCGGTTCTTAGAGTTATCGAACTTTAAGAATGGACGGGTAGAACAAAAGGATACTATCTTTTAATGATAAATTTCACTTATTTATTTACCCTTTAAATTTTCAGAAATAACCTTAAGGCCTTTTGTTTCCGATTAATTATATCCTTAACATTTTTGGATATAATTAACATGCTTGTTTCCCAAAGGAGACCTTGTTTATTAAATTCAAACTTGTTAAAAGATGAATGTAAATATTGATATGTGATAACATGCTTGTTTTCCAAAGGAGACCTTGTTGTTGACTAAGTATTTACATTCATGGGGTAATAATTGAACTAAACTTTTGGTCATTTTAAATGCTGTGAACTATCCCAAAGGAAGGCGGGTGTTTAAAGTGAATTGTTTATATTCTTTATTACCGGGGAACAAGTACCTTAAACTTTAGGACACCTTTTGTACTTGATCCGGCCCAAAGGAAGGCAAGTATTTAAAGTGTGTTGTTTAAGCTATTTGTTTACCTTAAGATAAATCAAATTGTGAGTCAATTCGTAATCCAAAGATTAGTCTTGATGTCATGTTGATTATCTTTTATTTTGATGGAATTCATTTGATATAATTAATCATTATGTAGTTTCTTATATATGTTTTATTTCATTCTTGTTCTTCTCCTTCTGATTTGATTAATGCTTCATCCGTAACTACGCTATAAATGATGTACCTTTGCTTACCGGGACTAAACTTAAAACTTGGAAAAATAATATAACGATGATCTTAGGCAATATGGACATCGATCACGCATTTGGGGAATCAAGTCCCGCTGCTCTCACTAAAGGAAATACCGTTATAGAACGGAAAAATGTTGAGCAATGGGAACGGTCCAACCGCGTGAGTCTAATGATCATGGAAAATGCAGTTTCAGAGACATTTTTGGACAATGTCTCTGAAATCGAAAATGCTGAGTTTTTTCTTGAATTCTTGTAGAAACTTGTTTCCATTCGGTACAAGGGTGACGAAAATCTTCGGGAGTACATTATCGAATTATTTCATCTTTCGATCAAACTAAAAGCACTTAAGTTAGAGATTTCGGAAGATTTGCTCGTGCACTTAGTTTTGATCTATCTTCCTCCTCAATTTGGTCCTTTTGAAGTGACCTATAAATGTCAAAACAAAAAGTGGAATATTAATGGATTACTTTCACATATGACATTAGAGGAAGATAGGATGAAATATCTCAAATTAGAAAGTACTCACTCATCATTTACTTCTTCTCGTGGGATTAAGAGAAGAGGGAAGAGAGAGGAAATTGCGGTTGCAAGTAAGAAGCATAAGGGATCATTTAAGGATCATAAAGTCAAGAAATGCTTCTTTTGCAAGGACCTTACTCGCATGAAGAACGACTACCATAAATATCGCGAATGGCGAATTCAGGATGGTATGTCATTTGGTCTTGTTTGTACTAAGACAAATTTGGTTTCAATTCCTTAATATACATAGTGGTTGTATTTGGTGCAACAACTCACATTAGTTCATGTATGCAGTGTTGCCTGAATTACCGAATCCCCAGTGAAGATGAGAAATACATCTATATGGAAGCTGGAAATCCGGTTGAAGTTATAGGCATAGGGATTTTTGTTAAGTACTGGCTATTATTTTGTATTAAATAATACATTTATTGTACCGTCATTTAGGCGGAATTTGATATCAGTCACAATATTAGATCGGGAAGGTTATTCCTATTCATTTGGTAATAATAAATGTGATCTTATTTTCAATTCCGAGGTTGTCGGTATTAGTACTTTATCTTAACAATGACAATTTTATTTACTTCAAACAAGAATACTATTAATGAGTCCCATAATAATGAAACCAAAACTAAAGGCACTAAGCAAAAGTTATCAAGTGAAAATTCTTGTATTCTATGACATAGGCGTTTGGGTCATATCTCCAAAGGGAGAATTGATAAAGCTTATGTCGGAGGGAATTCTAAAAACAACTTGATACTCCGGATAAAACTTTTGCATTAAAGTGTTTTAAAGAATAAATTTATAAACATTAAAGGAAATAGAATTTTGAGAGTATCAAACGTCTTGGAACTAATTCATATGGACATTTGTGGACCATTCATTAACCCTTCATGGAATGGTCAACAATATTTCATTACGTTCATGGATGATTACTCTCGTTATGGATACATTATTTTCTTCATGTAAAGTTTCAATCATTGGTCGTTTTCAAGTCTTTTAAGGCATAAGAAAGACTATTAAGAACGTTAAATCCGATCATGGTAGTGAAAACTACGGACGGTATAACGTATTGGGTGAATAACGTCCGGGTCCTTTATATTCGCTATTTTGAAGAGTGTAGGATTGTCCCTCACTACACCATGCTGGGTAAACCTAGCATAGTATATTGGAGAGACATAAATCCTTAAGGATATGATAAGAAGTATGTTTTCTTGTACTTCTTTACCTCACTCATTATGGGCGAAGCATTAAAAACCGCAGCTTATATTCTCAATAGAGCACCTTCAAAAGCTATCGACAAAACCCCTTATGAGTTATGGACGAATAAGAAACCGTCCTTAAATCATCTTCATTTATGGGGGTGTCCAGCAGATGCTAGACCTTATAAGGTCTAATGAGGGCCAAACTGGACCTAAATACTGTTAGTAGCTATTTTGTAGGGTATGTCGAGAGATCTAGGGGATAAAAATTTTATGACCCGAAAACTAGAACATTTTTTTTTCGAGACTGACAATGTTAGGTTTCTTGAGGATGTTGAATTTAGTGGGAGAAATAGTAATGATTTTGAATTTGAAGAGTTAGAGGAACCACTCTTTATTCCTCAAACTTTAGTTCCTGTTGGAAATCAAGTAATTGTACCTGAAATTCAACAAAGAACATACAATTCAAAATAGAGACTCCCGTAAATAACGGACAACATGAAAATGTTGGACATAATGAAATTCAACAACCTCAAAATGAGGATGAACCGGTGCCCTTAAGGAGATCTACTAGAGAAAGAAGAAGTGTTATTTCGGATATTTATGATATGTATCTTGCGGAGAATTAGGACACCTTAGGTTTAGTGGGAGATGATCTAATCACCTTCCATGAAGCCATTAATAGTCCTAATTCTCATAAGTGGATCAATGCCATCAATGAGGAGTTAAAATCAATGAAAGGCAATGACATTTGGGATCTTGTCCCATTACCTGAAGGTGTAAAACCTATTGGTTATAAATTGATATTTAAAACCAAAAGGGATTAGCAAGGTAATATGGAAAGATATAAGGCACGTCTTATTACTAAATGATTTACTCAAAAGGAAGGCATTGATTATAAAGAAATATTTTTTCTGGTATCTTCTAAAACCTCTTTTATGATCATTATGGCATTAGTGACACATTATGATCTTAAGCTTCATCAAATGGATGTTAAGACAGCTTTTCTCAATAGCAACATTGAGGAAACTATCTATATGAAGAAACCAGAAATGGTGACTAATTCGGATCAAACTAGTCAACTGGTTTGTAAAATTAAGAAATCCATTTATGGGCTTAAGCAAGCATCTCGTCAATGGTACTTAAAATTTAACCAAGTTATTCTTTCATTTGGCTTTGAAATGAATCTTGGTGAAGATTGTGTGTACCATAAGTTCAGTGGGAGTAGATTTATTATTTTGATCTTATATGTGGATGATATTTGAATGATATTTTTCTTGCTAGTAATGATAAGGACCTTCTAAAAACTAAGAAATTTCTCAAACAAATTTGAGATGAAAGATCTTGGTAAAGCATCTTTTGTATTGGGAATCCAAATTCATCGTGATCATTCACGAGGTATTTTGGGATTATCACAAAAGAGCTATATAGAGAAGGTATTACAAAGGTTTAGCATGGAAAATTGTAAACCACATGACACCCATGTCTCTAAGGGAGATAAATTCAGTTTAAAGTAAATGTCCTAAAGATTAATTTTAAATCCAAGTATACGGAAAATATCCCTTATGCACCGGCAGCAGGAAGCTTAATGTATGCGCAAGTCTGTACTCGTACAGACCTTGTATTTATTATTGGGATGCTTGGTCAATACCAAAGCAATTCGAAAAGAAGAACATTAAGTCGCATCCAAAAGAATGATGAAGTACCTATAAAACATTAAACTACATGCTTATGTATATAAAATCGGATCATTTTGAGATCATTAAGTATTCCGATTATGTTTTAGTGGATGCAAAGATGTCGAAAGACATCCTATGGTTATGTCTCTTGTTGAAGAGAAATAAGTATAAAATGAACAAATAGATATACAACTTATAGGATCAAACTCCATGTTATTGGATCCATTTTGTAAAGTGTAATCTCTTTTGATGTTTCACGAGCATACTGCTCATATGGGTGAAACAACTTTTGATAATGCTTAAATCAGTGGGAGTTTGTGTTGTTATCTATTTCTTTGTGTTGTTATTATTTATATTGATCTCATTTGGTTAAGTAGGACTAGTTGGAGAATATATATATGCGTTCTTCATATATATTTATTAATATTCCATGCTACATATCTATACTTAATCTATGTCGTTTAGTTGGATATATATATCGATTAATGTGGGTTTAGTTGCGAATCAATTACAACGATCGCCCTTTAGTCCCTATACTTATAAGACTAATGGACGGGATTGTGTTGGATGACAATAAACGTGCACATAAGGGTTGTCATTCATGTTATAAATGATTAAGGAATTTATTTAGTAAAAGATACATATTAATATTAATCCAAGTGGGAGATTGTTAGAACATGGATTAATTAATATGTGTTATTTAATTCCATTTGTTATAATCATTTAATAATGTTAAAGTATAGACAAAATGTGTAGAATTCCATTAGGTGTAAGTACCATTAAATGATGGGCATAATGGTAACTTCACACCATCATCTTTATGAAAGGGTGTAGTCCCTAAATGAAGTGCCCCTTGGATTCCTATATAAAGGCCTATCCATCAAGCCTATGAATCTAATAGTTACATCATTTCTCATTCAGTCAAAACTCTTCCTAAGTAATTGAAGATTAAAGAGATTAAGGGCACTTATCATTTAGAAGATCTACTCTTCCCTACTTTCTCATTTATTCAAGAACAAGATCAAGAACACAATCATGGAATCACAAGGTACACGCTTTCGTATTATTCTTCTTCTTCTTCTCCTTCTCTTCTTAATCTAGTTGTGAGTCGGTTCATGGTTAATGGATCGTTAATGTTCCAACAGGTGGTAGTCCGATGGTGGGAGTGGTGTAGATGAGTGCTTGAAAAAAGAATATTGATGAAAGGTTGAAGTGTAATAAATTTTTGATAATAGTGTTTGTATGACTTTTTTTAGGAATTAATTTTCAAGTAAATGTTGATGCTTAAGAATGATTTTAGTCGAATTTGTATTTTGACAGTGGTGGCAGATAGTGGTTTGACGAAGAGGAGCGGTAGTTTGACGGTGGTGTGTTGTTTAGTTGTGTTAGGTGGTGATGAAAATAGATTTTGGGGAGAGGTTTATTTTATGTAATAATGTGATAACTTATTTAACCTTAATAAAGTAATGTGAAGACTATTTTGCCCCTTGTGTTAGGTGCTGCTTTTATATATATAGAGATTTAGGATATACTCCCTCCGTCCCACGTGAATAGACATCAAAAATCTTGGCACAATAACTAAGGAAAATGAATATAATAATGAAAATGTGTGGTAGGAAATGAAGAGAGAGAATGAGTGGAGTTGGTTGAATAAATTGTGTGGTAGGAAATGAAGAGAGAGAATGAGTGGGTGGGGTAGGATGAATATAAAATAATAAATTCTTTTCCATTTTCGGCAAATTTTATTCACGTGACGTCCCAAAAAGGAAATAAGTGTCTATTCACGTGGGACGGAGGGAGTATATATATATATATATATATATATACTCCCTCCGTCCCACTATAGTTGACACCCAAGGAGCGGCACGAGAACTAAGAAGAAACAATTAAATAAAGAAAATGTGTGGTAGAAAATGAAGAGAGAATGAGTGGGGTAAATAAGTAGTGTTGGTTGAATAAATTGAGTGGTGGAAAATGAAGAGAGAGAATTAGTGGCGGGTCCATCTAATATAAAAATATAAAAACTAGGTTATTTTTGAAAGGTGTCAAGTGAAGTGGGACTACCAAAATGGAAAGAAGTGTCAAGTATAGTGGGACGGAGGAGTATATATATATAATATTTTTAAATATATATGTATTTTTTAATATAAAATGCCAATTTAGCGACGGAAATATCCTTCGAGAAAGCCCTCAATAATTTGGCATATAAAAAACATATAAATATTGAATTATTATAATGAATATAGTGACAGAATAATCCATCAATAATCCGTCACTAAAATGGTTCAAAAATAAAACGGCCATTTAAATAGAGACGGAAAATTCGTCGCTAATCTGTCGTCATATGCTTTGATTTGATCGATTATTTTACGAAATTGCCGACGGATTTTAAAACAACGGCGACGAAAATATCCGTCGGAAATCAAATGAAAAACCGTCGGTATTCCGTCGAAAGATTTTACCGACACACATTTTAACAACATAATTTTTACGTCGAAGATTCGTCGCTAATTTGATTTAGCGATGAATTTTGTGTATTTATCGAAAGAAAAATCCGTCGGTGGTATCTGCCTGTTTTCTTGTAGTGTAACCTCATCTAACGGGGTTGCGTAAATTTTAATAAAATAAATATTATTATGCTGTCATTTTAAAGTATATACTAATAGGTTAAAGCCCTGGTACGTTGCATAATATAATGATAATTTTTCCGAAATAAAAATCACACAAATAATCATCATTTCATTAAATTAGAGAAAGGAAGCTGCACTTTTCTTTCCCCTCCAACAATTTTTCTGATAGTCACACAAACACACGAGCGCCCACTCACATATACAACCATCAAGTGACAATCACAAATGGCTTGGTTTTATGAGTTTTCGGTGGAACGACGCAGCATTATCAAGATGACCAAACAAATTATATCAATAATCCCAATTCAATTTAAACCGGGCCTTAATCAAAAGCTCTAGAAAAATAAATTGTATGAGTTTTCTGTGAAAAATGCTACTCCTTTATCCAAAAATGAATGTTTAATTTTTTTCCAAATTTACTAATATTAAAATAAAAATTGAATATCAATTTTGGGTCGAACGGAGTACTAAGTATATAATACATCAATTTCTAAATTAGCTCGGCATAAGTTACGGTTGGCTTCTTTAACGTTCATAAATAAGAGTTTTCTCAAAGATTCATTAGAAGGTAATAACAGTAAGTCGGTATTTATATGGCTTAGGGGTTTAAAATCAGATATTAATTCAACTTCAATAATTATACAAGTTTAATTTGATTTTTTTTCAAAATATAGATTTTTAAAAATTTATATACCAAAATAACATCTAAAAAATATTAAGTACCAAAATAACACTTTTTGATAAAATTCGAAATTGACAATTCCGGAATAAGATAATCCGGAAATGTCATTTCCGGATTACTAATAAAGGAGCGATTGCCCCTAAAAAGAAGCGACCGCACCAAAAGGAAATAAGTTGACTTTTAATCCATTTGTGTTTGATTTGACATGCATACTTGGGTTGTGGGCCGAGACAGCTGAATGAATTATGAATGGGCGTTTGTTTTGTTTAATGTCCTCCTTCGTTCATTCATATCAATGTTTTGGAATCGTTTCGTATCATAAATACGTCCTATTCTCTTTCAATTTATTATTATTATTATTATTATTATTATTATTATTATTATTATTATTATTATTATTATTATTATTATTATTATTATTATTATTATTATTATTATTATTATTATTATTATTATTATTATTATTATTGTTGTATTTATTATTATTATTATTATTATTGAACATACCAAAAGTGTCGAGTTGGGCCAAGCAAGTAAAGCCCAAACGCAGATAGCCATGGCATCCACATTCTTAATGAGTCTGGCCCAATCACCATAAGGCCCAAGACCCAGTAACCGGATCAGTCGATCTAAGCTCATTGTCCGACCTCTAAGGTCCCGACCTAGCTTGATCCGACTCAATGATACATACTATAATTCGGGCATGATCCATGCTCTACCCGCCAGTCAGGTCGGCCATTCCTCAAATGGCGACCTCGACCTAATCAACAAGTGTCGACTTAACACTTTCAGGCACACATGTTTGAATTATTTCCATAACCGCATCCCTATAAATCAGGGACCGTTACAGACACGTTCACATTACTAATAACTGTCGCTAAAATCTCGGAGCTCATGTAGCACAACCAAATATACAACGGTCATCACCTATAAATACTTCATCACTACCAACGGTGCAGAGGTATCTGTCATTTTGTTATCGGAATTCCATTATTCAATACACTTTTGCTCTCCAATTATCAAATACTTACTCTCACGCCCGATGGTCTAAGCCGGAGACATATCTGGCTAGTCGTGGGTTCTGGTTTCAGGTCAAGGAGCCAGGTGATTAATCTTGTCACGTGGAGGAAGATTGATAAGCACAATTCTTACGACATCAATTATTATTATTATTATTATTATTATTATTATTGTTATTATTATTGTTATTATTATTGTTATTGTTATTATTGGTATTCTTCTTCTTCTTCTTCTTCTTCTTCTTCTTATTATTATTATTATTATTATTATTATTATTGTTATTGTTATTGTTATTGTTATTGTTATTGTTATTGTTATTGTTATTGTTATTGTTATTGTTATTGTTATTGTTATTGTTATTCATATTGTTATTGTTATTGTTATTGTTATTGTTATTGTTATTGTTATTGTTATTGTTATTGTTATTGTTATCAAGTTATTGTTATTGTTATTGTTATTGTTATTGTTATTGTTATTGTTATTGTTATTGTTATTGTTATTGTTATTGTTATTGTTATTGTTATTGTTATTGTTATTGTTATTGTTATTATTATTATTGTTATTATTATTATTGTTATTATTATTATTGTTATTATTATAATAATAATAATAACAATAATAATAATAATAATAATAATAATAATAATAATAATAATAATAATAATAATAATAATAATAATAATAATAATAATAATAATAATAATAATAATAATAATAATAATAATAATAATAATAATAATTGAACATACCAAAAGTGTCGAGCTGGGTCAAGCGAGTAAAGCCCAATCCTCAAGCAATTATTGCCACCACATTATTCTCAGTGGGCTAGGACCAATTATTACATGGCCCAAGGCCCATCCTCTCGATCAGTCGACTTAAGTTTATTGTCCGACCTACTAGGTCCCGACCTAACTTAATCTGACCTTACGATCCAAATTCTACTTCGGGTACGATCCAACTGTACCCGTCAGTCAGGTCGACCCAACCCCAAATGGCGACCTCGACCTACCAAGCAAGCGTCGACCTAACAATTACGGACGCACGTGCACCCATTCTTTCCATAACCGGTTCCCTACAAAACAGGAGCCATTCCAGGACACGTTCGCACAACATATAACTGTCCCATGAATCATGGAGCTCGTATAGCCCCACCAAATATACCACACTCATCACCTATAAATACAGGACAACAACAACGGTTTCAAGGTAACTGCAATTTTGTCATTTGAATATCATCATTGTTCAATACATTATTTGCTCTCCAATACACGTAGTTACTCTCACACCCGAGGGTTTAAGCCGGAGACAAATTCGACTAGTCGTGGGTTCTGATTTCAGGTCAAGAAGTCAGGTGAATAGTCTTGCCACGTGGAGGAAGATTGATCAGCACATTTCCTGCGCCATCAATAATAATAATAATAATAATAATAATAATAATAATAATAATAATAATAATAATAATAATAATAATAATAACAATAATAATAATCACAATAATAATAATAACAATAATAATAATAACAATAATAATAATAATAATAACAACAACAACAACAACAACAACAACAATAATAATAATAATAATAATAATAATAATAATAATAATAATAATAATAATAATAATAATAATAATAATAATATTAATAATAATAATAATAATAATAATAATAATAATAATAATAATAATAATAATAATAATAATACCAATAATAATAATAACAATAATAATAATAATAATAATAATAATAATAATAATAATAATAATAATAATAATAATAATAATAATATAAAAATAATATAACAATAATAATAATAATAATAATAATAATAATAATAATAATAATAATAATAATAATAATAATAATAATAATAATAATAATAATAATAAAAAAAAAATTGAAAGAGAATAAAACGTATTTATGATGCAAAACGATTCCAAAACATTGATATGAATGAACGAAGGAGGACATTAAGCAAAACAAACGCCCATTCATAATTCATTCAGCTGTCTCGGCCCACAACCCAAGTATGCATGTCAAACCAAACACAAATGGATTAAAAGTCAACTTATTTCCTTTTGGTGCGGTCGCTTCTTTTTAGGGGCGATCGCTCCTTTATTAGTAATCCGGAAATCCGGAAATGACATTTCCGGATTATCTTATTTCGGAATTGTCACTTCCGGATTTCATCAGAAAGTGTTATTTTGGTACTTAATATTTTTTAGATGTTATTTGAGGCGGTCTCCTGTGAGACGGGTCATGATCCGTCTCATGCATGAGACGGGTCGATCCATGACCCATGGGGCATGACCCGCCACGTGGCAGCCTTTTATAGGTCAATTTTTTTATTTTTTTTTTTTAATTTTTTTTTTTCCTGAGAAAAAGTAATAGTTACCATCTCTTAAAGTAATAGTTTGTATACATTAAAGTAATAGTTTGTATACATTAAAGTAATACATATATACAGAAAAGTAATAGTGTTTTTCCCTAAGTTTTCTATGTATTACTTTAAGTAATATTTTTTCCCTAACTCATGTATATGAATGTAATAGTTTATACAAGTAAATGTAACACTTTGACAGATGAAATTGTAACATATTTCTATAGATAATGTAATACTTTTACATGAAAACATATATACCTATACATATGTGTTACAATTATGTACAAATACTATTATATATAAATAACACGTTTGTTACATTTTAGTTATAATAAGTATTACTTTTGCCAAACGAAGAAAACATAGGAAAAAACATTATTACTTTTCTGTATATATGTATTATTTTAATGTATACAAACTATTACTTTAATGTATACAAACTATTACTTTAATGTATACAAACTATTACTTTATGTTGGCTGAAGGATTGGGCTTAAGGCAAATGTGGGCTGATTCCAGCTTGGGCGACCGCCCATTCCAGCTTGGGCGACCGCCCATATGCAAAAAGCTTGGGCGGAGGCGTGAATTGGCTTTGTTGAGCGGGTGATGGGTCAGGATCCGACCCGTCTCATGGATGAGACGGGTTTTCATGTTCTCACCCAAGTTTTTGTCATGTTATTTTGGTATATAAATTTTTAAAAATCTATATTTTGAAAAAAAATTCGTTTAATTTATTGACAAGTTTAGAGAGTCTTCATGACAAAGTCAACCCGAAAAGCATTATTTATAGGCTATATAACTAACAACAAAGTAATACAATACAACAACTATAATAAATAATGGCAAATTGATGAAATATAATATGCCAATCAAGAGGTTGCCCAAATTAATGTGACGCCTTCGCCTTTCTCTCCTCTTCTCCACCACAAAACAAAGAAGGCCATCAAATCAAATGGATACCATTTTTATTAGTATTGAAGGAAGAAAAAAAAATCTTACAAGGAAGATGCTTTTGTTGCTGTGCAAAGGCATATATGCAACATCCGCTCTCTGCCCAATTTGAGGCAGCCGCCAGGAAATCTTATGTCATTAATTTAATGAGAGATATGAATTAGATTTTGATTTAATTCTATTTATTTACAAAGTGACATTTTTACCCTAATTGCATCCGCTTTGTCTTTTGCGCTTGTTCATCTGGTCCATTATTTATCCGATAACTGAAAAGTGATGAATTTTTTTTGTTCAAAATAAAACAATTAAAAAACTACCATATTTGTTCAATAACTTAAAATATTGTTAATTATTTATAGAATGTAATAGCCGAAACAAGTCCAATAGTTAAGTAAAAACTATGGTAGATCATAAGGTCAATTGTAATTCGGTTACCTAAGTCTTATCAGATTTTGCAATCGGTTATCAAAATTGTCAAAGTTGCATTTTAATTTCTCAGTTTAGCGAATCGAATCAATGTAATGAAAAAATAAACGACCAGTTAAAGAAAGTAACGAAATCAATGTCATGTGCCTCGCACATGACATTTTAAGAGGTACAAAAGGTCTTTTGCTAGGACATTTACGAAACTAACAATGTTGACAAATCACAATTCAACTTTGTCCCCATATGTTAAAAACCTGACGAGATCTATAACCCCAGTAACCAACACCTCCAACACCAACCGTCCAACGCCACCACCGCTCCACCACCATACCACAATCATCCTACCACCATAACCACCGTCAATGATAAAATCAAGCACCAACACTTTGCAACATTAAGTTCCTCTATTTGGATTTTAATAAAGCTAGCATTTTTGTCAAGAAGAGTCATTAAAATTACAAATCAAATTCTACTTTCTGGGATAAAGCAACATCTAATTACCAATGCAACTCTTTGAAAAAAATTCATCGAACACCTCGTGTGTTTGTGTGTGTCTAGTCTTTTCAAATTCACATGTTTTTGTGTTTCCTTATTTATTAGTATATTAAGCTTTTATCCCCTTAATGATAGAAACACCATGTGCAGGGCACAAGACATTGATTTCGTTAATTTTTTAATGGGCTGTCAATTGTTTTATCACATTTCTTTGGTGTGCTAAACTGAGGAATCAAAATGTAACTTTGAATATTTTGATAATCAATTGAAAAACTTTGTAAAACTTAGGTAACCAAATTGTAATTGGCCTTATATCATATTCACCAAGAAATGATCCGAAATTGGATATTTTCAAATTTATAAAACCTTCATTCTGGAAAGTTTGTCCCATTTCGACTTTTATGGTCAATTTAATCAAACTTTGACCATAAATAAAATATAGATATCTCTATTCAATTAAAAAATTGTTATTAATATTATATCTAAGTGTAAATTACAAAACAAGGCCTAAAGTTCACAGAGTGATAAAAGTTTGGGGACTGTCGTCCAAAATTTAGCGAAATATGGCCTATAGTGCCAAAATTTGATCAATTTAGAACTTTTTGATGATATTCTTTAGAAATTTAAATTATATCACATGTGTCTTGCACGTGATAGATGAACTGGATTAGTTTAAAATGAATTTTAATTATGGGGATTAAATGAAAGTTTGTGAAAATGAAAGGGGTTCAATTGAAAAACAAAATTCTACTAACTATCACTCTCTCCCTCAATCTATAATACAATAGACAGAGGGTTTAACTGCCTCTTATGTATGGGATAAGTGGTGGTCAGGATTAAATATTGAAAATTCCATCCAACGGCTGAGATTTCTTTTCCGTTTCACACGATCTCTTCTCCCCTCCTCTGTCAACAACCGTGTCTCCACGATCCTACTCTTTTTCCCCTCTTCACGTATCAGTTACTACTCCTTCCTTCTACATCTCCCATAATCACTTCTCTCCCTCCTCATTCACGTTAAACCCACCTTTAATTTCAATTGGACTGCCTATTTTTCCCCTCTTCCCACAACAACGTTATCCCTCCCACGAACACCCAACACAGGTAATTTTTATACTCTCTGCAATCACGGCAATTGTTTTCATACACTCTGTTTAATTTTTTCATACTCTCTCTGTTTAAGAACCTAAATAACTCTTAGCATTAGTAAACTGGGAACTCAATCCCGTGGAGCTTCTTAATGTTTTCATACTCTCTCTGTTTAAGAACTTAAATAACTCTTACCATTAGTAAACTGGGAACTCAATCCCGTGTAGCGTCTTTATATGTGCACAATTTCATTAATGCCCAATTTCGATGAAACGGCGAGAGTGATAACGGTGGGAGTGACGACGATATACCTTGATTTCCGGAGACGGCCAGTGGCGGAGGAGCAAGTTCTTGAAGAATTTCAGTTCGTCGTTCAGTCCGGTCGCAATCCGTCCAGATTCGGCCGTAGAGCGCCCCCGAATCCGTCCGCAATCCGGCTGGCGTACCCAACTCCTCCCATGCTTCTTCCTCCACCATTGTTGACTCACCCATCTCTTCCCCCTCTCTCCGACTGCTCTCCATTGCCGGCGTTGAGCATCCGTCTCCTTCATGGCTCGATTTGGTATGGTTTCTTCTCAGGCATAAAGAAATGCATCGAGTCATTCACACAGAGATTGAACACAGTCAAGAGAAGAAATCGATCGAGAGATCGAGAGAGAGAGAGAGAGTGTTTTGATTTCAAACTTGGACTGACTTAAGCTTTTGGGTTTTTAATTTTGATTTCCCTTATTCTTCAATTGAACTGTACCTGGTTTTTGTGTGTGTGTGTGTGTGTGTGTGTGTGTGTGAGAGAGAGAGAGAGATACTATATTTTAGAGTAATTGTTTTTGAATTTTTGCTTTTTCAGTGTTGAATACTAAATAACCCTTTTGCAACTTTTCCATCAACAGTCTCGATTTTCATATTTCATTATATTTTTACAAAAATTAATTTTTGAAAGTGAATAGTAAAAATGTTTCCCATTTTTTCGTTCTATAAATTAACATTTCAAAATAATCCTTAAATTGAAACTGATTATTTATTTTGGAACAGATGCAGTACTAAATATATAGACAGATACGAAAATATATACTCCATACACAAATATTGTGGTTTTTTTATAGCATTTATTTCCTTTTAAAAAAAATAATTCTCTAAATTACAAGTATTGAAAAGTATTTGCCAAAATTATCGAGTTCCGTGAAATGGAATTTAGATGTTTTGAAGATTGGCGAAGATGGGTTTAGCTGGGCAATTTTTGTGGGTCGTAATGGGTGAAATTGGGTTAAAGTGTTTGGGCTAAATCCTTCCAAAATGATTTGGGTGAGAGTTAGGAGTTTGAGATGATATTTGGTTTTGAGGGGGTGGTTTAACTACAGCACAAAATTCAAGAGGGTATTTAAAAAAATCAATCATTTTGTATTTAAAATAGTATTTAAAGGTGGTTATTTGGCAAATATCAATCATTTTGTAAAATCAAGGCTTTTATTTTATTTTTGTTGTAACTTTTTAATTTATTAAGTAAATGTTCAATTTATATACTATTATCCTTAATTAAATGGACTTGAAGATGGCTCGCTTTGGCATAAAGAAATGCATTGATAGATTTTTTTTTTATTTTGCCATGGCTCTTGACATTAGTGATTGTTTTTACTCATTTATTTCAAAATATCAGATTTGATTTTTTTTTTTATTTTGCCATGGCTCTTGGCATAAAGAAGAAGAACCCGAGGAGGGCCAAAATGATGATTTCGAAGAGGATCTTGAAGAATGAGAATGAGTAGTCAAGTTATAGGGAGGAATGTTTATTTTAGTTTGGTTTAGTTTAGTTTAGTTTTGTTGAATTTAATTTAGTTGATTTTTTATGTACTCCCTACAAATTTCATGTTTGTTTTATTTACTTTCTGTAAATATGTTTGTTTCGATTTGTTCTATTGGTGTTTATTTGTTATGAATTCTGAAGTATAACATGAGTTTATCATTTCCATTGGTCAATCCAATAGATTGTGAAAATGCTTCTTATGATTTGATTAGTACTACCATCCTCTCGAGTAAAATAGCCTACCTCAATCTCCAAATATTGTATTTAAAACTTTTTTCATTCTATTGCCAGCTTAATCATTATCAAATTTCACTCAATGGCACAACCTTCAACGAAAGGAAAAGAACCTGCTGCACCACAGGTATTCTTCATTGCCCGTTCATATTGTATGTTGATAATATATTTCTATTAAAAATCAAAATTTCCTAGAGTTAGTAATATTTGTGTATTTGCCTATTCACTACCAGTCAGTAAATATGGAGTTAGGAGAAAGTTCAACATCTAGAAATAGAAATTATCGTAGTATGCGTGAAATTGCACAATCTAGACGACGGGAAAGAGATCGAGCCGATCAAGCAAGAAGCCAACAAAATTCTTCTAACGTTTCATTGGGTCCTTCGAGACGGGCAATCGCACAAAGGAGGCGTCGTTCGCGTGAACAAGCCGCTCCTTATTCTACTATGTAACATAATTCTTCTTTTACTCCTCTTTAATTCAAATAAACTTATTTTAAAAAATATAACACGCCTTTCCGAATATAGGTCGACTATATTAGAAGACCCTCCACTACCAAACAAAATGAAAATATAGGTGGTTTCAAGAGGATGAGCTCCATCTACGTGACATAGAGATTCAACAAATTTTCAATCAAGTTCGTCATTCCCTTGGCGTAATGAATGTCATATGTCGGCATTGTCATGCCTTGCGACGATGGGCGAAAATTGGTCAACTCTCCTTTGAGTAGGCCAAGATTTGGAACATGCTGCTTGGATGGGCAAGTTAGGCTTCCTAATCTTCTTGATCCACCCACCCTGTTCAGGGAATTATATGACGGTTGTGACCATCGTTCGACGTCATTTTTCCAGGATATTCGACGTTATAATGCCGCAATGGCTTTCACCGCCTTGGATGTGATCTAGATGATCGTGTACAACGTGGCAGGGCCCCTTATAGCTTCACTATACATGGTGAGTTGCGACATCGTTCCGGGTCATTACTACCACCTCCAGATTCAAATCCTGTGTATGCTCAACTTTATATATACGATCCGATGGCCGCCTTAGAATGTCGTCAACGTCGAAATGATACGTTAGATGGAGAACTAATGGGCTGCATCCAAGAATGTTTGTTACAGTACAATCCTTTTGCACCTATCTTTCGTCAAGCATGTGCAATATTAGAACAACAAAGCCACTATCAGTCTAATCAAAATTTGTCAGCATATTTGCATTATGATCCAAGAAGAGATCAACGGCGATATAATGCACCTACGATTGATGAGATTGAAGTAATCTTACCCGGTGATGGTACTGAGAGAAGGAGAACAAGAGATATTGTCCTTCACTACAGAGATCAAGGCTTGATGCGGATAAGTGAAAGTCATCCAGCATATGCCCCATTGCATTACGTCTTATTATTTCCTTTAGGCGAGCTAGGATGGGAACCGTCCATGACTCTCTGGGATATGAATAGGAATGGTCCGAGTAATAGAAGTAGAAATAGACTTACAATTATGGATTACTACAGTTATCGTTTATTTGAACGAACAACAGAGTATTCTACCATTTTGAGAGGAAAAAAACTATTTCAGGAATATTTGGTGGACGTTTGGGCTGCAACAGAGCAAAAACGTCTTCTTTTCCTAAGGGAAAACCAAGAGGCATTTGTTCGTGTTGATCGGTATAAAGATCTCCAAGAAATTTTTGATGCAGAGAGTGCAAGTCCGGATCAAATTGGTAGAAGATTCATCCTTCCATCTTCTTTCACTGGTGGACCAAGGCAAATGTATGAAATTTTTCAAGATTCCATGGCTATTACACGCGCGTATAAGCATCCAGATATTTTCTTAACTATGACAGCCAACCCGGCATGGCCAGAAATTAGAGATGCTCTACTTCCTAATCAAACTGCAGCTGATAGGCCAGATTTGGTTGCTCGAGTTTTTGAATTAAAGAGAAAGCATTTGTTGAAAATTGTTAGAGATGAAAGGGTGTTTGGAAAAGTAGAAGCTTATGTTTTCACAATTGAATTTCAGAAAAGAGGATTGCCCCATATGCATGCACTGTTTTTTCTCGCGGATGAAGATAAGATCAGAACTCCTGAGCAAGTTGATAGGGTGGTATGTGCCGAATTACCCGATCAAGATAGCAGGCCTGCACTTTTCGACACAGTTAAGAGATGTATGATACATGGTCCGTGCGGCACTAGAAACCCAAGTTCGCAATGTATGGAGAACAATAGGTGCAAAAAAAAATTTCCAAAACAATGGGCCGAAACAACTTCTATTGATAATGACGGCTATCCAGTCTATCGTCGCCGCGATAATGGCGTTATATTGACAGTAAGAGGGAAGGAGGTAGATAACAGAGATGTTGTACCTTACAACCCTTATCTCACAGAGTTATTTGATTGCCATATTAATGTGGAGGTGTGTGCTGGAGTTAGATGTGTTAAGTACATTCACAAGTACATATACAAAGGTCATGATCGAACAACAATGGTTTTAGGGAAAGGTGATGAAATCAAACAATATCTTGATGCGAGGTATATTGGTCCGCCAGAAGCTGCATGGCGGTTATTTGGATACAACTTGCATGAAGAATTTCCTAATGTTGTTCGATTAGATCTCCATCTACCTCGAGAGCATACTGTTTCATATGATTCACGATGTTCGCGAGAAGAGATAGCTGAACAAGTTGAGGGAAAAGTAACAAAATTAATGGGGTTTTTTAGATGTTGTGCTTCTGATGTAATGGCCCGACAGTTTACTTATCAACAAATGCCGAAGCATTACACGTGGCAGGCGAATGTTTGGAAACGAAGACGTTATTTAAGCCAGGCAATTGGAAGAATATATTTTGCTAGCCCCTCCAGTGGTGAGAGATTTTACCTCCGACTCTTATTAATTACTGTTAAAGGGCCAACCTCTTGGGAAAATTTACGAACATACAATGGTATTGTGCATGATACATTTAAAGGTGCTTGCGCTGCACGGGGTCTTCTAGAAGATGATGAAGAATGGAATCAATGTTTGGAAGAAGCCTCAGTTATGAAGACTGGTTACCAACTGAGGAGATTGTTTGCTCTTATTCTAACGCAATGCTCTCCGATACATCCCCATGAGTTGTGGACTAAGTTTGCAATGAATATATGTGATGATCTTCCTCACAAATTGCGCACAGAATATGAAATTCCATATCCGGATGATAGTCAAATAATAGATTATGGCCTGCATCTCTTGAATGAAATATTGCAAGAAACTGGAAAAAGCTTGGCAGATTTCCCACCAATGCCTCTTCCACTTCAAAATTGGACCCAAATGACCGGCAACAACAGGTTATTATGGGAACATAGACAGCTTAAGTATGATGAGCGCACTACTGCTGCGGAAGCAAATATCTCTCGCTTGAATGTTGGTCAGCGACACTGTTTCGATGTTGTGATGTGTTCGGTGAATGAAAATCAAGGGAAAACCTTCTTCTTGAATGGGGGTGCAGGAACGGGCAAAACATTTCTGTACAACACAATTGCAGGGGTTTGTCGATCGCATGACAATATCGTGATCTGTGTTGCATCATCTGGAATTGCATCGTTATTGTTGGTTGGTGGCAGAACGGCACATTCTACCTTTTGTCTGCCGTTGAATGTGTTGGAAGATACGTTGTGTTCATTTACAAAACAGTCAATTCATGCCCAACTCTTTAGAGATACAAAATTAATAATCTGGGATGAGGTTCCTATGCAACATCGCCATTGCGTTGAGGCCGTCGATCGCAGCCTTCGTGATATTTGTGATAATGATAGCCCTTTCGGTGGAATTACTGTTGTTTTTGGTGGTGATTTTCACAAACTTTGCCAGTTATACCTAAGGGGCACCGTGAACAAATTGTGGGGTCAACTCTCCAAAAATCATCACTTTGGACGAAGATATACGTCTTGACTCTATCGGAAAACATGCGATTGGATCGAAATGATCTCGCGAATGTTGAATTTGCGGAATACTTGAACAAGGTAATAGTTATGCATTCAAATTAAATATTTCTTTTATAAGCATTCATAATTAACATTACATAAATTTCCATTCAAGGTGGGAAGCGATCTAGATGAGACAATTGAACTTCCTTCTACTATCCGAAAGTGTAAAGACGTCAACGACCTAATAAGAGAAGTTTATCCAACATTGCATATCCCGGGGACTTCTACTGCTCGGTTCTTAACTGATCGAACAATTTTGTCCCCGCGTAATGATGATGTCAATTACATAAATCTTCAAGCATTAGAGATGTTTCAGTGCAATATCATCGCTATCTATCGGCACAAATATACGTATGATGATACCAGTGATCCGATTATGGCAAATCGATACCCAATAGAGTTTTTGAACTCATTGAATCCTTCTGGTCTTCCCCCTTCAGACTTGCAGTTGAAAGTTGGTTGCCCAGTTATTTTGATGAGGAATCTTGCACCTAGGGATGGTCTTTGCAATGGAACAAGATTAAGAGTTGTTCGATGTGGCCAACGTATTATTGAGGCTGAAATCTTGACGGGAGATAAAGCGGGCAATTTGGTATTTATACCAAGAATATCTCTTACGCCTTCTTCGACCGAACTTATTATTCCAATTACAAGGCGTCAATTTCCAATTAGGTTGTGCTTTGCAATGACTATAAATAAGTCACAAGGTCAATCTGTTAAATTTGTCGGCATTGATCTTCGGACACCGGTGTTCACTCATGGCCAATTATATGTTGCTTTATCAAGATGTACTACATTCAATAGGATAACGATTCTCATTCCATCACCATCGGGAGATGACACATCCACAACAAATATTGTTTATCCTGAAGTACTTCTGTGAGGCTTATATAATAGGTATGATTCCTAAAATTTCTTTTCTGAATGTAACATCTTTCATCCTTTTATAGCCTACAAGTATAAATTATTATTATGTAACTGTTATTACATGTGTATACCTCGAGTTACAATGTTTGTTCTTGATTACATATTGCTTATTTGATTAAAATTTATATATTATTGATCTCATGTTTTATATAGCCTATTACAAGTATAAAGTATTATTATTTAACTGTTACTATATGTGTATACCTCAAGTTATAATGTTCGTTCATGATTACATATGGCTTATTTGATTTAATTTATATATTCTTGATCTCATGTATCTAATAGGCACCCACCCCCGTGGTTGATAATTTGCAAGTGCCTTCTCCGGCTACTAATATTGTACAAGAGACTAAACCTCTCTATTTCGATGATGATATTTGGGATGACCCAACTTTTATTGACGAAATGGTATATTTTTCTTATATATATGTAATCTAATTTAATTCATCTATTATAGTTAAATTATTGTGTTTAATATCTTTTTATTTTTTTCAATGCTCAGGATGAGGCCGAGAAAAATGCTATCGCATTTTTTGCCGCTAGAAATGCTGCCGCGCGTTTTTCTACTACCGTCAATGATGTGAAATCGGAACCTGAAGACTAATAAATGCTAACTTTACATTTTTTTTATAATTAAACATTAATTTTTCTTTGAAATAAGTGAGGCGTAGAATTCTTCCATTTTATTTTTAAATTATAAAGTTTAGATATTGTTTTATTATTTTCCATGTTTATATATTCCAGCTCTATTTTGACATATTTGGAAGTCTTTGCTGGTATTTTTGACAAAATGCGGCTTTGAATTAGTCCTCTTTGTTGCAATGTCGTTTGAAGTACATTTGTGAAAAATTGCTAGAGGTATTGTATGGGCTGAAAGTTTTTTTTTTTAATGTGATTTTGACATTCAATCAGGTATTATCCTTTGCTGTGTAGCCTGTTAGGTGTGAATTCTTTTTTTTTTGGGTATTGGAATTGTGGAGTGCATAGATAGCCTCGGTCCATTGTCAAAAGCGTGGTCAATGAGTGAATGCGAGTGCAAGAGTTAATTCCTTTTCTTTTTCTTTTTTTTTTGGTTGCAAGCCTATCTGTAGTTCTTTGTTTTCGATTTCTATATGTTTCTAAAACTTATAAGATGTATTATTGTTTCCTAGCATGTTTACGATTTGGACGAAACCATCTCTTGCTCATAGAATTTCGGATTCAGGTACGTTCTCTTTGTCTTTCGTTTGCCTCATTACTTTTACTGAGCTCTAGCTGATAACTTTTTAACATGTGTGTAGCCTTAGTATTTCTCAATTTGATCTTTTGAACCGTTCCCCATTTTCACGATTATGTTAATTTATGATATGTTCTTTGTCTATCTACGGGAAAAAATTGTAAGTTCTTTCTCCGGTTAAGTTCTCCAGATAGAGTAGTATCTAAATGGGGTTTTTTGATAGGTATGGAATTCTGAAAGCTCACAATGTTGATGACGACGATGATGTGGTTGCTCTAGAAAGGAAAATGCATATTGCAGAAATTCCTCCAAATACCTGGAAGCATGGAGAGATTAAGGTATTGAAATCTTGCTCTGAAGTAGTGGTTACTTATGTCAAAATTAGTGAATTATCATTTCATGAATGGGAAGATACATCCTCTCTAAATTTGTGGTTACTTATGTCAAAAATAGTGGTTACTTATGTCAAAAATAATATACTTTATGCACTCCATCTGTTTGTCTCAATGTCTGAACAAAATACAGCTTGACCCTCCCTCCCTTTCATTGCATTGCATTATTATTTTTTTACATCTTATCCTCCGTCCCATAAAAATAGCCTATTGGTGCGAAACTATATGGGCTTCGTTAGATGAGAGGTAGAACCTGCTAATTAATGCACAAACTTTTATTCATTATTGGAAAATCTTTGCCTTTGATGATTTTAAACAGAAGAAGAAAAGCACAAGAGGAGGAGACCAAGGTAACCGAAGCTCACCTTTTCAAGACTTTTAATCACCTTAGTGATGCAATATTACTAAATGCAAGTTTATGTACATGAACCAATTACTCATTGCTTTGACAAATAAATATCTCGGGAAAGAATGTGAAAGGTAGTTAATGGTGAGTAATGGAGTGCTTAGAATAATGAGAAAAAGAGTCTTTGATGGGGGTGGGGATATAAGTGGGGGTACTGACCCGTGCGGTCCGCACGGGCTCGGAGTACTAGTCCCATGACATTAAAAATTAAAATTTGGAAGTTGTCTTGCCTTGTGCTAACCACACCACCAACTCCATACAAACAATTCCATGCCACCAGCTCCATACAAATAATTCCATGCCCCCATCTTTCTCCCATCACCACAACTACTCACTACTAATCCTTGACAACAACAAAAATCACCCAACACCCACCACTAATGCAAATCAAATATCAAAAAAAAAAAAAAATATCAAAATCCTAAATTTGGTTCTTTAAGATCTTCGATATGGGTTTCAACATTGCAATCTCTTCTTACAAAATCCAAAATCGAAGATCAGAATAGAAACAAAAAAGAACCCAAATCTCGATGCTGGTTTTGTTGGATGGAGGGGAAGAGAGGGTGATGACGTCAAGCCCCAAGCTCGCCGGTGAGCGGCGGTCAAAAAATTAGATGAAGAGGAAGAGGAAGAGGGGGAGGGAACTGTTAATCAAGATGAAAGTGAACGGAAAGCGAGTGGAATCGGTGAGCGGATGGCTGCCGAATGAAGAAACTGGGAGGGATGGGAAGAAACAATGATTGTTGCCGTGGTGGACATGGAAGTAGGGAGGGATTTTCTTGAAGCAGCAGGAAGTCACGGGAAATGGGGGTTATGGGAGGGCCCATAAATGTTGGTAGTTTTTTTTTTCTTAGTTATTAGTAGTAGTTAATAAACTTATTTTTCTATTCTAAATTTTATTTTTATCTTCTTTGATTTTATTTGTGATAATTTGTTATGAGTTGGTCTTATAAAAAACTTGTTTTTTCTGGTACTTAGGAAAAACGTGTTTTGTGTTTTCTCGTTTGTGTCAGTGCCAGTGCCAGTGCCAGTTTAACAAAGTGTCAGTGTGACAAAGTGCCAGTGCATGTGTAACAAAGTGTCAGTGTAAAAAAGTGTCAGTACCAATTTAACAAAGTGCCAGTGTAAACAAAGTGCCAGTGCATGTGTAACAAAGTATCAGTGTAAAAAGTGTCAGTGCCAGTTTAACAAAGTGCCAGTACACTAACACTGGCACTTTGTTAAACTGACACTGGCGCTTTTTACACTGGCACTTTTATATACATGAACTAGCACTCTTCACCTGACACTCTGTTACACTAACACTGACACTTTGTTACACTGACACTTTATTAAACTAACACTGACACTTGTTTTACACTAACACCGGTATTTTGTTAGACGTGCACTGGTATTTTTTTAGTCTGACGCTGGCACTTTTTTAGATGTCCCTTGGCATTTTTTTAGATGTCCACTGGCACTATTTTATCCATATAACTGAGCAGCCCGGATCCGTGGAAATTGGAAACAAATCACTCTAATTTCCATTGTTATTCTCTCTCTCTCTCTCTCTCTCTCTCTCTCTCTCATTCATAGGCATTTCTTTCTCTCCATGTTTCTCTCTCTCTCTCTCTCTCTCTCTCTGCAATAGTGTTTGTCCATTTTCATTCTTCGTGGTATACTAGTCAGCTCTCTTTCTCTCCAATCCCGCATTCAATTGGATCTCTCTCTCTATATCTATACCTATACCTATACATACATACGCGGAAACACAAATCTGTGTATATATCTGTTGGTGTTGGTTGGTCTAGATTCGAATATCAATGGATAATGGAGAAATTGAGGGTTCCGACGACAATGAATTTTCGGGAGGAGGAGGGCGCGATCGGAAGTATACCACAGGTCACCGCCGCCATTGTTGAAGCTTGGGACGCTCGCACTCAAGCCACTAAGCAAACCCATCGCTAGTCGCCTCAAGACACACGCCGGAACTCACCAATTTCCCCAATTTAAGAAGACGCAGGCGACGGGTTTTAACGTAATTTTAAAACACGTTTTTCATAAGCTTATGAAAAAATGCGTTTTTTACAAGATTTTGGCATTTGTTATAATTATTTTGTTATGATAATAGTAGATTTAAATTGAATATAATTTTTTTACTAATGATTTTTTAGTGTTTTTTAATTTTTCGTTAGTTTTGTTAAAATAAATAATATATACTCCCTCCGTCCCATAAAACCTTACCCACTTCTGTTTTTTGCGGTCAATACTAATGAACTTTGACCAAACAAAATGTCAATTTAATCGTCATATTGAAAATCTAAAAATTGTTATTGATAAATCATTAAGTAATTTATCAATGACAATTTTTAAAATTTCATTAGAATGATTAATTTGACATTAATGATTGGTCAAAGTTCTTTTACATTGACCGTCAGAATAGTAATTGGATAAGGTTTTATGAGACGGAGGCTAGTAGTAAATAAAAGAGTTGATCTTATAAAAAACGTGTTTTTTTCTAAAATTAAGAAAAAACAATTTTTACACTATCACTTAATAATATATGCACGGACACTATTCACACTGTCACTTTTTACTAACATTGACACTTTTTTACCCTACACTGGAACTATTTAATACTAACACTTAATAATATATGCACTGGCAATCTCACACTGACATTTTTTTACACTAACACTGACACTTTTTAACACTAACACTGGTACTTTTTTACACTGACATGCACAGGCACTCTTTACACTGGTCTAACACTCTTTACACTGTCACTTTGTTACAATAAAACTGACATTTTTTTACACTAACACTGATAATTAATAATACATGAAATGGTACTCTTTACACTGACACTTTGTTACACTAACACTAACACTTTTTTACACTAACACTTAATAATATATGCACTGATACTCTTTACACTGACACTTTGTTACTCTAACACTGACAATATCGGGGAAAACAAAACACATTTTTTCTAACATTAATGAAAAATACGTTTTTTGTATGATTTTGGCTAAATAAAATTGTTAAAAGTTATCATAAAATTCCGTTGGAAGCTAATTTATTTATATAACATTTTTAATAGTAATTAGTAAAGAAATTTTCTATAAGAATACATTTTTTGTCGCATATAATTTTCTTAAATAATACTTGACATTTAATTTGTGAAATTTTATTAATAAATTATTTATTTATTTATGTTTAAAATATGATAAAAATCAGTATTTTAGCATATTATTTATTTTAGTTTATTTTAAATATTGATTATTTTAAATTTTTATATTTTTCAACATTAAGTTTAATTATTTGCATTTAACCCCTTCAAAACTAATACACATTTCAAACTATACATCCATCACGTGCAAGACACATGTGCCTTAACTAAGATTTCTAAAGAATTTCGTCTAAAAGCCCTAAATTGATCAAATTTTGGCACTATAAAGACCCTATTTTGCTAAATTTTGAATGTCAGACTCCAAACTAATACCACTCTGTGGACTTTACACCCTATTTGTAATTTACCCTATTGTAAGTACCCAAATCTGGCTCATGCCTTCCAATTAAAGTTTTCTAGCAGTTTCCCAAACTTTCATAAAATTTAGGGGCAATTCGGGAACTTTTCAATACTTTCCGAGCAAGGAAGGACCTATCAGGAATTAGAATTTTGGATAGGACCTCGCTGAAAAGAAGCTTCCAATCTGCCACCTTGAATGATTCTAGAAACATGTTGACGCGACAGAAGAAGACGCCAGACGGTTTCATTAGCCGCAAGATCACGTCGGGCGGCTTCATTAGAAGCACACCAGAAGCCTATAAATAGAGGCCTCCTCTATTCATTTTGATATACAATTTTGAGCATCGTTACTCTGCAGAAATAGAAACTCGACTTACAGTCCCAAAAACACACAAATCCATCCTCTCTCATACACTAATCCTACCTTAATCTATTTGTTAGTCAAATATATGTTTAGATTTAGAATTGCTTAATCCCAATCATAACAAGCATTAATGAGGACCCCTAATTTAATTAGATCAAATAGAATTTTTCTATGTACCATAGGTTCCCTTAGTACTAGTGCCCAGTGTTTTTGTTATGTATTTTCTCAAGATTTGAAGATTTGAAGACCTGAGAATTTCCTTCTGCAATGTGAGTTACTCCTTGGAAGATGCCTTACCGATGGAGTTGTCTCACCTGGCCAACTCCGTCTTACCGGCTGAGTTACCGGATCAACCTCGTTACCGGTTATGACATCTTACCTGGGCTGAGGCTTACTTCTCAAGCTTCCTCGTTAGCGCCTAGCCGATGCATTAATTGCTCCCAACTACCCAAATGCCATCAACTTTAGCTAAAGTTGGTAGAGCAAGCATGCCGACATGACATCTCCGCAACAAATCCGCACTTCTTTGAGAATGTCAAGTAACCGCACTCACGCGCCCCAACTATCTATGGAAATCTTCTCTATCCAATCTCGTGCATTTAATGAAAGGATCTTCTCATTTAATGCCCGCCACCCAAGTCATCATTACAACCTCTTCAAAGACAATCGGATCCTTTTCAAGTTCACTATAAATAGTTTCCTGAGCATTGAAGAGTGGCGGTGCATTTATGATTCTTGAGAGTGAGTTGCTTTGAACTACCAACCTCGCACATTCTCTAGTTCAAAGCATTCAAAGCAAGTCCCTTCATTTACTAGACATCTCTCGTTAGGACTTATACACGGCACCTCAATCAATTCCCGTAGTTGTTCCTCCATTAGACTACTTATGGAACACATTGATTGATTCACACATAACACCCTAGAGAAATCACTCGGCCTTGTGAGCACATCTCTAGAAAACACCAGTGTCTTTATTGTAGCACAACCCGTTAGTGGTCACCTCTAGTTTCAGCAAATTCTTTCAATTATTGGCTTGCAACTTGTAATAGGTAGAATCCATTAATAGCAAGCACTTTCACAAATCCAAGTTCGACCAAACTTGGTAGAGGACGTAGCAGCTATTTAACACTCGCAACCTCTTCAAACAATGTGTCATTTATTGCTTTGTTTGTTTTCTCGTTGTGTAGTTGTAATCGGTTGATAATCTCTCAATCGGTCACAACCTATTGATTCAACTTACTGCTCATTTTGTTTGTCTTACTTGGAAACAACCTTTGTCTTGACTTGCATGAGATATTGATTTACCGGTTTGCTTTTCCTCTAACTGAAAACTTTATTTCCGCTGTGCAAAATCATTCACCGGTAAGCTAGAGTTTTTCAAAACCAGTTTTAGCAAAAAGTTTTAACAGGCTATTCACCCCCCCTCTAGCCTGATTCCTACCATTTGGGACCTAACAATTGGTATCAGAGCTTGCAATTTTCGAAAATCATTTTTTCCAAGCTTAATCGCTTGAATTGCCAATTCCAAAATGGTAGGAAAAATCATGCAATCATACAACTTGGCAACCGTTCCTATGTTGAACGAAAATGAATTTCCGCATGGAAAAACAGAATCATGCGGTACTTGGACTCAATAGATGATATGTTAACTACCGTAGTCGAGAGATGGTCCAATGACACCCCGAAAATCAATCTTGCTACCGCAGCACCCAAAACTCCTCTCACGGATCATGCAGATAGAGAGTCTCGAACAAGATTTTGAGGTCTATGAAACCTATGTGCCAAAACCACGTGAAGAATGGACCGAGGATGACAAACTTTGTGATTCCTTGGACGTAAAAGATTTGCACATCATAACCTCCGACTTGATGACGACTATACAAACAAGTACAAAGCTATGAGACTCAAGCCAACAAGTGTGGCAGTAGTCTTCTCGTATACTTTGAAGGAGATCAAGTGGCAAAGGACAACAGACTCTACAAAAGTGTAGCTGAGTTTGAGTCCTTCAAGAAGAATCCAAATGAGACGTTAAGGGAAACGTACGACCGTTTCTGCGAGGTGAGTAATTCTTGTGCTTCTTTAGGTAGAGTTTACACTATGAAAGACCTAAACATGAGATTCCTCAATTCTCTTGGAGACTTGTGGCATGTGAAGGTTGCTATTTTGAAAGAATGCCGTGATTTGAACGTTACTCATATCCAGAACATTGTGTCAACTTTGTTTTTATATGAGGAAGAACTCAACCGGCTGAGTGGAGTTCAAAAACAATTTAAAAATCTATCTCGCCACTCGCACGAGATCTTCCCCGGTTCTTCTATGCTTACCAGCCAAACTACCACCATTGACTCTCCCTCAATCTCTCAACCTCAACCAACTCAAGCCAATACCCCTTCTAATGTGATTTTTGAGGAAGAGGATGAATTTGCTGCCTTTGCTAGAAATTATAGAAAGTTCAAGGATTTTAAAAGATCCCAGCAATCCCACAGCAAATCCTTCCAACCCAAATCCTCATCATTTCAAAGATCTGGGAACTTCCAAAAGAAAGGCCAAACCTCAACCTCAACCGATGGAAAGAATGCCCAAGGTGAGCTTGTGTGTTACAACTGTAGAAAACTCGGCCATTTTGCCTCCAAATGCCCTCAACCTAAATATGAATTTTTGAGGAAGAAACCATTCAAGAAATTCCCTAGATCTAAATCTAAGAGCTTAGTTGCCGAGGATGGAACTAAAAAAGCTATGCCAGTTTGGTTCGAGACTGATTCTGAGAATGAGGATGCTGACATAGATGAAGAGGCTGATGTCAGTTTTGTTGCTATTGATGGGATCGATGATAAACCCATCTCCTTACAGTCACCTATCTATAGACACCCCAACTCCAATGAACACTCATCCTATATTGACCAGACCCCACCTAGGAGATCTCCCTTAACTTACTTTGACGAACCCATTCCTATTTCTAAGTCAGGTGAAAATAATCCTTATAATTTCAAAATTCAAAACATAGGTGGATCCCTTTATGGTCAGTCTAAAACCATGCCCACTCTTAGACCGTTGATGCAACCAATTCAACAGACCTACCAAGCTCAAGCCTTACCGATAATCTCTCATCAACCGACGCTTGAGACCCGACCAATTCATTTCTTAAAGCCTCTAACCGAGTCAAGCCCTCAACCGATATCATCACTGCCAAATTTTGATCCCAATTTTGAACCATCACTCTCTTCCTCTCAAATTTACCGTTGACCCTATGCCAAATATGTCAAAGTCTCGAAATGGCAGAGGTGATGAATGAGCTCTTCTCTCGATTTTGAAAATTAAATGAAGCTCACAAAATTATGGCCGATAATTTTAAAATGATCACTACCGAAAATGACTCTTTGAAAGCCGAAATAAAAATTTTAAAAGTAATTAAGCTAGAGTCCGATCGCTGAAGAAAAATAATCAAGAACTCACCGAGAGACTAAACATATCTCGTTGGTCAAATCGCTGATCTTGTGTCAAGAAATAACTCTCTTTCAAAAACCATTGACACATTTTCAAAATCCCGAGCCGCTATGGATGTTATCATACAAGATCGCTTATCTCCTAACCGAGATGTAACAACCGGTATAAGCTTTACATCCAAGCAAGAAGGAAAAAGACAAAGAATGACAAACTAGTTACCAAGTCCGTCATCGAGAACTTGATGGGTAAATTTGATGATGCTCAATCCAAATTGATTAAGAGAGAGTTAAATAAACCTTTCAAAGTCAAGCTCCACACACCTATCCCAAGGGAAGGGAACAGATGAAGGCTTATTTGGGCAAAAACAAATCCCAATGGACCGAGGTAGCTGATCCCGAGCTAGGACAATATGTTCCACTCAAATACGGTAACAAAGAAAAGGTGGAATTAAAATTGCCGACCAAGTTGCGTGTAAGGAAACCTCAACCGATAAGGAAGACATCACCGGTAAAGGACCAACCGGTCGATAACCGTCACCGGGTCAACCAACCGGTGAGGACTCCCAACCGGTAAAAGACCTTCCAAACCAATGCAACCGGTCAACAAAGCTAAATCCATCACCTTCGTCCCCAAAGGATCCGTTTCGCTCAATCGCTGAACTCTTCAAGCAAAGGCTATATTGAACATCCAATCATCTAAGCCCCCTCACCCATCTTCTAATAAATGTACAAATTGTGGTTTTATTGGTCACAAGGCTTATGAATGCCTTCTTGAATCACCTATCCGGACCCACCGAGTCTAAAAGCTCTGTGTGGTGGCTGTATGGCCGCCAAAGAGGAACTAACTCTTTGGACCCAAAAGAATAAGGGGGACCATAAGCTTACCGTTTACTTCATTTCAGAATGCTTAATGGCCTCAACCGATGCCGGTAAGGATGTTTGGATTATGGACATTGGATGCTCTAGGCATATGATCGACATGCCGATCTCCTCACCGATCCGGGAAGAAGCATCCGGTCCTCCAGCTTGTCTTTGGTGACAACGCAAAGGGTAAAATTATCGGTCGTGGATCCATCAAAAGAGGTACAGCTTGTTGTACGTAAGGTATCTTTGGTGGATGGTCTGAAACATAACCTTTCTCTCCATATCACAATTCGTGATAAAGGTATGCATTGTGTTTTCAATTCTTCCAATTGCTATGTGAAAGACATTGCTACAGGTGAAACACTTCTCACTGGATACAGAAAAGGTAACGTATATGCTATCGATTTAAACAATGTTTCGAATGTTACTATTGTTTGTTTTGTAGCTAAGAACATCGCCGAGAACTCCCCGGCTATGGCATAAGAGACTCAGTCACTTGAATTTCAAATACCTATCAAAGCTGGCTAATCAAAATCTAGTTGTCGGCTTACCTCAAGTGTCTGCTAATCATGATAGGAAATGCAGAGCCTGCCAATTAGGAAAACAACACAAAGAATCATTCCACAGCAAGCCCTGCATGTCCATTTCTAGATGCCTCCAGTTGCTACATATGGATCTGTTTGGCCCCACAACTACTGCCAGTTTAGGGGGCAGCAGATATGCTTTGGTTGTTGTAGACGACTTTTCAAGATATACATGGGTAGAGACTTTTGCTTCAAAGGATGATACATATGAAGTTGCTACCAGATTATTCCGTCTACTGCAAACCCAAAAGGAGTGTGACATCATCAGTATGAGATCAGATAATGGAACAGAGTTCAAAAATCTTGGAATTGCTCAGTACTGTGATAATCATGGAATAGATCACAATTTCTCAGCTGCTGGTACACCGCAACAAAATGGTGTAGTTGAGAGAAAGAACAGGACATTGATCGAAGCTGGAAAAACTATGATATCCGAAGCTAGGCTTCCCAAGTATTTTTGGGCCGAAGCTATCCATACAGCATGCTTCACCCAGAATAGATCTTTGGTCAACAAATTTCACAACAAGACCCCTTATGAGCTATGGCGTGGCAGAATTCCCAATATTGGTTTCTTCAAGATCTTCAAATGCAAATGCTATGTACTTTACAACGGTAAAGAGCGCCGAGGTAAATTTGATGAAAAAGCTGATGAAGGTATCTTTGTGGGATACGCCAAGCACAGTAAGGCATTTAGAGTTTTTAATAAACGGTTGTTGAAAATTGTTGAATCTGTTCATGTTACTTTTGATGAATTTGATTTGCTAGAGTCTGATAAGGCTCCAAATAGTACTGATAACTCTGGTGTGTTTGAGACAGGTGAATCAAGTAATCAAAACTCAAGTCAATCCACCAGTTCTAATGCAAATCAATCTCCAGCTCAGCCTTCAGCCTCAAGTAGTGTAACTTATAGAGACTTAGTTGATGACTCTTTCTTTCCCCAATCGTTTAGGCAATCCAATAGGCAACCTCAGCTAACCGATACTTTACCAACTAGTCCTCATATTAACTTTCCTAACTCACCGCCTGAAGCTGAACCAATTTCAAACAATTTACCGTTTCCTTCCCCACTTACCGATCACCAGTCACCATCACCCTCACCTAACCGATCTCCTCAATCGGTCACATCTCCCTTTACCGGTCCTACTCCTCCATTAGAAACCTTAAGGCAAGAACCTGTTAGGCAAGACCTCCCTAGGGAAGTGAGATCAGTTAGAGATCATCCATTAGAAAATGTGATAGGTGATGTCTTTGGTCCCAGAATGACTAGAGGCCAGTTAAGAAATTTAGAGGATCAACATGGATTATTTTCCTCTGCTATGGTCTCAAATATTGAACCAAAGAAGACTGAAGAAGCACTAGATGACCCCAGTTGGGTAGAAGCTATGCAAGAAGAGTTAAACCAGTTTGATAGATGTAAAGTTTGGGAATTAGTACCTAGACCCAGTGATCAAACAGTGATTGGAACGAAATGGGTTTATAGAAATAAATTGGATGAATCTGGAAAAATAATTAGGAACAAGGCTAGACTAGTAGCGAAAGGATATAGGCAGGAAGAAGGCATAGACTATGATGAGACTTTTGCTCCCGTAGCTAGATTAGAAGCCATTAGGTTATTTCTTGCCTATGCAGCCTACAAAGAGTTTAAGCTATATCAAATGGACGTGAAAAGTGCATTTCTCAATGGAGAACTTCAAGAGCTTGTTTATGTAGATCAACCTCCCGGTTTTGAAGATTCCAAGAAGCCTAATCATGTCTACAAATTGAATAAAGCTTTGTACGGCCTCAAGCAAGCACCTCGAGCATGGTATGAAACTCTCTCCAAATTCCTACTTAGTGAGAAGTTTGAACGAGGTAAAATCGACACCACCTTATTTATTGCTAAGCATAATGGTCATTCATTGTTAGTTCAAATATATGTTGATGACATTATTTTTGGATCTACTAACGAAAAATTATGCAAGAGATTTGAGAAACTTATGCAGAGCAAATTTGAGATGAGCATGATGGGTGAGCTTACATTTTTCCTTGGACTTCAAGTCAAGCAAACCCAAGAAGGTATTTTTATCAATCAAGCCAAATACACCAATGATCTAATCAAGAAATTTGGTCTTGACTCTGCTCATCCTCAAAGCACTCCAATGGCCACCAATGTACACCTTGACAAAGATGAGTCCGGTAAGAAAGTAGATATGACACTCTACCGAGGTATGATAGGATCTCTACTTTACTTAACCGCCGATGAAGCCGAGATATCATGTTTACCGTATGTGTATGTGCTAGATTTCAAGCTGACCCTAGAGAATCTCATTTGCAAGCTGTTAAAAGAATTATTAGATATCTTGTGGGAACTGCTAACCTAGGTCTGTGGTATCCAAAAGATTCATCATTTACACTTATTGGTTATTCAGATGCTGATTTCGCAGCTTGTAGGGTCACCAGGAAGAGCACTAGTGGAACTTGTCAATTTCTAGGTAACCGATTGGTTTCCTGGTCATGCAAGAAACAAGCATCAATTTCCACTTCTACAACTGAAGCTGAGTACATAGGCCGCTTTGGGAGTTCTTGTTCTCAAATCCTATGGATGAAGCAACAACTAGTAGACTATGAAATCCCTCAAGAAGTATGTCCTATCTATTGTGATAACACCTCAGCTATTTCAGTCTCCAACAATCCTGTGATGCATTCAAAGACCAAGCACATAGGCATCAAATACCACTTCCTCAAGGACCATGTTGAAAAGGGTAACATTGTTCTTTTAAAAGTCCATACTGATTATCAATTAGCTGATATCTTAACAAAACCATTGGACATTAAAAGATTTGAATTCCTTAGAGGAGAACTAGGCATGATTGATATTCGATAAATATTATGTGCTAACTTTGCTATCTGTGTAAGCTATCAACAAGATCAAGGTGATTTCTCTCGTTTACCGATGCGTTGCAAGTGCTCGTTTACCGGTATCCCTTACCGGTAAAGCAAGACTCCTTTACCGGTCCTCTTACCGACATACTTGATCGGTAAATGGTGTCACTAACCGATGGTCCGCAACCGGTGAAAGACCTCTCTTACCGGTCAATACCTGACCGGTCAGCTACCTTGCCGATCATTCTCTTACCGACGAACTGCGGCCGGATCGAAATTTGCAATCCGTATTTAACCGGCTCGTTTGTCATCATTGCCCTATATGTTACATCAATCTCTTAGCCGCTGCAGTCTGACCTTCCGTACCTATCTCTTACCTGTTCCCCATGCCCCCCATACAAAAGAAGTAGATCAATTTTAAATAATTGATCAAAAAGGTAATCTCTGTATCATCCATATTTATCAAAAAGGTTATCTTTTTGTCCTTTTTATATTTTGATATAACTGCTGCACACACGTTCATATTTTCATGTCACATCTTTAATTTCGTGAAACAAAACTGTCAATTAATGTGCACGATAACAGATAAAAACGTTTAAGCTTCTTTTGTTTTAACCAACACATCTCTTCATCTTCCCGCTCTTTTGTCCCCTATAAAAGGATTTCAAAATCTCATTTAAAGTTTCTGGATTTTCTCTCTCTAAAGAACAAAGGCAACCGGCAAACTTCTCTCATACTTCATCTTCTCCATCTGTTTCTCTCTTCATTCAAGTTCTCTGGTATGTCTTTTGAATTTTAAAGTTTGAACGAACGAAGACCAAGTTTTCTTATGATCCTAAAAATCATTTAAACACTCAAAATTATTCGAAAAGATCTTCTTGATTCTAACTTATATTGTTTGATTGATTTTTGATTATCAGATGGCTCCTAAGAAAGACATTTATGGAGGTTACATTCTCCCCAGCTTCTTCGACTCCGATGAAGGCCGTGCCATTGAAGCCCTATTTATTGCCGCCGGAGTTATTCCGTTCGTTATGCCTGAAGGAAATGAAGATATTTACTATGAGATGGTTAATGAGTTGTTCGATAACGGTGTGGTGGATGAGAATGAGAATATAATTTCAACTGCTGCTGGTGTTCCCGTTACATTTAGCCCAGCCACCATTGCTGCTGCCTTCCCCAATCTCTCTTCTACCGGTCCATCTTCTGTCTCCATGAAGGATATGATTGCTGCCTGGGCAAAGGTTCGTGGATCTGATCCCTTCGTTACCGGTGAAGCAAACAAGAAGGCTGGTTTTGATGCCGTTTATTACGCTGTTGCTGATATTGTGGACCGATGTTTCATTTGCCGGTCAGGCTCTCATCATTGTATCACCATGATACAATGGGAAGCCATAGCTGCTATCATCATTGGTGGAGAATTCAACTGGTGTGCCTTCCTTTACCGTATTGTCTTAATTGCCTTCAAGAAATATCAAAAGGAGAAACCATCTTCCAAGCCCAATAAAGCCAAACCCTGTCACTACTTGATGATTAGCCGTGCCCTCAGATCTATCCCAGCTGTTCTTCAAGCCTCTGAGAATCAACCCAAATATCCACAATCATTTTGCAAGGCCTTTGACAAGTTTGATATGGTTAGAGCTATCAAAGAATCAACCGATAAGTCTGCTGAACTTGATACCAGTAAGCCAGTCGGTAAACCCACCAGCAAACCAGCTCAAATGAAGAAGCCCTCTAGCCGACCAAAGGTAATCCAACATACTGTGAGTACCCCGATCCGAACCCATGATTTGGATCCACTTTAATTAAAATTTGGGCTTATATAAATTGCTAAAAGGCAATATTTAGCCCAAATATCCCAGCGGAAATTTCAAATGGGCTCGCCAAGCTTTCGGCCCAATATGGCCAAAATGTGTACGCTGTCGTCCGACAAGGGCCACTAAGGCGGTTTAACTGCCTATATCGTGCGACATAAGACGCCCCATCAGGATGCCTATAAATACAAGGCATGGCTGATCATTTTGAGGGAGGCAAGGAAGAGAGCCAAAGTGAGGATTAAATTCTGAGAGCAATATCAGTAAAATAGGGGGAAACTCTTGCCAAATAGAGTCTCTCTCTCTCTCTCTCTCATACACACACACTCACCTCCCTCCTCACACACACACACTTCAAGGTCAAGACTCTTCCTTTGTTGGTGATTGAAGGGGTAGACACCATACTATTGGTGATTCTACCTTGTGGACTACAATAGGTAGCCACTAAACCTTTCTCCCTCTTTTAAAGTCTTTAAATATATCTTGCATGCATACTTGCTCTCATACCATGTAGAAATTGGGATTTTGCATGATAAAGGTGGTGGAGGAGTGAATCTTCAATATTCACTTCTCCCCACCTCAGATCTGGACATTTGGTGGTACACACACCAATAAAGTTTCAATCTTTGCCTAGCTACATTGGGTTAGGAAGTGATGGCTACTTCAAAGTGGCCATAAAACGTGTGATTTATCACATTTGGTCACTAAAGCCATGTGATCTTCCCATAATACCCATATTATAGTATTATATTACTGTCTACAGTCAATAAATATGCTTGGTTTGCTTGGGGAACAAAGGAGGAACCAAAGCGGTGAAGGGCACTGAAACAGGCTCTCCATGTCGTGCGACATAGGTCTCCATGGAGATCCTGTGTCATACGACATGGGACTCCCAGAAGGCTGTAATGCCATTCTTGGACTTCAGATCTGCTAGGTTTATCCCCTTTGTGACTCAAAGCCTACCTAAGCATCTTCTGGCTCATAAGCCACTATTTGGGTGCCTAAACTCAGTTTGGGTGCAACCTATTTGATGGAAGAGGATCACCGTATGACATAGACGACATCAAAGGCTCTATGTCATATGACATCCGTGTCGACAAAGTCTATCGTGACTTTGTCCACTCCCTTGACCCAAGCTGGGTTCTAGGCCACTGAATAGTGTCCTGAATGAGCAAAATAATGTCTTTCCATTTCCAGAGTAGCTTTACCTCTGTAAGAGACAATCTGACCAAGAGTCCTTATGTCGCCCGACATCCTCGTTAAGAGAAGTCCTGTGTCGGACGACAAGGGAACTCCCTGGGCAGACTGTCTCAAGACCTCTGCTTGGTGATAAAAGATATCATATGTAAAAGGGTGTGGCCCCCTATCATGGCTTACAAGTTGTATTCAGTTCCATACCATCAATGAAATCTAAGCTTGCGCACTTTACTTGTTGACACACATCGCACACACATTTTGAATGTCCATAATTGTCCAAATGTTGTCCCGAAAGGGGCGTGTTGGGTGAACTCTCTAGTTCTTCCCAACACGTAACCAGACTCCCGGACTCAAAATCTCTTAAAATTAGGTTTTTCAATGTTTTCCTCTAAAAACGGCGTGGCGACTCCCAAAACAAACCAAAAATTCCCTTTTCCGCTTCAAAAGCAAATAAAACAAAAAAAAGAAAAGGGAAAAGCAGAATCAAACATTTCATTTTTCGGGCGAGCGTTCATTTCAGTGGCGACTCTGCTAGGGATGTTCATTGAAAAACTTTTCAAAACAAAAAAGAAGTTTTTCTTAAAAAGAGAGTCTAACTTTCTCCAAATCAACTTGGACAAATTTTTCATTCTTCTTGTGTGTGCATTTGTGTCATGTTGTGTGCTTTGCCTTGATTCCATGCTTATATGCTCTATCATGCTTTGGTATGTGATACTATCGAGAGCCGGGGCTCTTTTCCTTTTTGCTACTTGCTTGTTCCGTCAAAATAGAACAGGGCAGAAAGATACAGGACTACAGCTACTGGTAAAACTCTGACATTTGGGGCAGTCCCCTTTTGTCATGCTTTGACTCATTCCTTTGTTTTTTTTTCTCTTTGCATACTTCATAAAAGAAAAAAAATATAAAAAAAAAAGAGAAAAAATCCTTTATAAAAAACAAAAAATATTTTTCTTAGAAAATACCTTCACACTACTCGCACTCTACCTGCACATAGAGTTACAAGCCGGGAGTGTACGGACGGCATCGCGGAAAGCGACGTGTTTCGCTGACGTTTGAGCGCCTAAAGTCCTCCTAGCCAGTGAGTCAGCCAACACTTGTCCGTGACACACCTTACACCGTGACTGGTTGGTTTTTGGCGAATACTTTTCAAAACGTCATTCAAAACTCGGTTTTCAAAATTTCCTCACAAAGTCCGAGTCGTATCCCGTCTCCAAAAGTCTCGGTATACCTTCCCCTCTTAGTATCGAAATTACGACATAACCCAACGTGAGTAAACGTCAAGACTTTGACATATCTCAACATAAGCACGTGTCGATCTCACGGTTTGACTCCACAAGGAATCATAACACGTTTTCGACATGCACCAAATGTGAGACCATGTCGAATTCTTGATACATAGTGGCGAAGGATTATGCCAGAAATTCGCCACAAAGCAGCGAAAGGTTATGCCAGATTTTCAACTCGAAAAGAGGAAAAGTCACGCCCAATTTTGCCAGGATCTTACCTGCAAATTGAGGTGTCATACATTCAAACATACTTTCCGACTCTTTCTCCTCCCGAGTTTAGACGTTGACTCAGACTTGGTTTTGAAAACCCCGAGTTTGAATCGTTTTGACATGTATGCCCATAGGCTCGTTCTCCCCTTTCGGTTGGTGGGTTTCACGTGCCCTATAGGACCTCTGCCGGGATTGTCCGTCCCGGAGGTGCAATACAGGTGAAATACAGAGGGTCTATAGATGTAGTGATGGGACCCACTAATCCAGGAATAGAGTAGAATGCGAAAAAGAAGGTATTCCCCCCTTTTCCAACCATTCCTAGGATTAATAAAATCATTTTTGTAAATAATACAAAAATATAAAAATACAAAAAGAAAAAGCATATGCATGGGTCTGTCCTAAGCCTATCCTCTCCCCCACCTAAAACCGTTCTCTCCCCCTTTCAGCGAGCAAGTGTTGGGTCAGAATTCCGGGTGGTCGGTTAATCAGTTTCTCTCCAGTCAGGAATTCATTTCCAGCGGTCTTAGAAATGGCAGATTCGCAAGTCTCAGCGGGTTTGGGTCCGAATGCAAGTGTTGATCCAGCTCAGAATCAGAATGTCAGTCAGGGTGTAGGGCCAGATCAAGGTCAGAACACGGGGCCGAACACAGCTCTAAATGCCTCTCCTAGCAGTGGTTACGGCACGGGTCCTCACATGACACCCTCGGGAAGTCCGTTTGTAAACCCTCACCCAGGTTTCAACCTCTCTCAAGAAGCTTATCTCCGCGCTGCCCTCGAAGCCTCTCGTGCCCGTGAGGAAGCCGTTGGGCTCGCTATGTCGAAGTAATACGCATGCAAGGCGTTGCCTTAATCCGTCACCCCGATGGGTCGTACGAAGAAATCAGGGAGGAACCCGATGTTACTATCACCGACACTGGCTTTGTTCCACCATCCTCACCTGGGCAAAGCCTTCACAATATGCCCCCACCAGTCTCCTATTGTGTGCCTGGCTCCCTCTCGATGCCAACTCACGGGGGTATACCAAGACCTCCCCCTATCCCAGTATCTACTCATGGTATGCAATACGGGTCGAGGGGCGAATCAAGCTCCTTACCAAAGGTCGGTGCTCAGGACCAGTTTATGTTTTATCCCCAAAACCAGCTCGGGCAGGGTCAGCAACCCAGTGGTGTCAATCAAGGGCCGTTTGGGTATACTCAGAATCAGTTTGGGACTCGGGGTCAAAGTCCGTATAACAGCACGGATCAGTAGTCGACCCAACTTTTGGTGGTCAACTTATGGCTCCTCATGATCGGTCAATCATCAACAGGAGCGGTTACCGCATGTCAGGAAGCCAAATTTGCCAGGATCAGATCCCGCAATATCCACAACCCCAATTCCAAAACAACATCCCTCAGCCGGCGGTTTGTTCCCCTCTCACCCAACATCAGTACGGTTCCACCCCGTATTCAGCTCCATGCACCGGTATCGGGTCCCCTGCCCATGGTCAGTTCGGCAGTCGATCAGTACAGTTCGGGCCCCGAAATCCCGATGTCCAATTCAATGGTTACGACATGTACGGAAACAGGATCCTCAGCCTAGTTGGCTTAGTGAACAGCAATGACAGCATACCCAGCACTCTCGGTCTTCCTCCGGCTGCCTTACCAATCAGACCCGCGCCAGAGTTTCCAATGCCATCCTCAACAGTAGCTCCAGCCGTAGGGCAAACCCCGTCTTCCGAAGTTTCAAACTTGAAGGAAGAACTAAAATATGTGAAAGAACAATTGCATAGAATGACTTTCGGGTCCAACATGGTCAGCTCTGTAGATCTCAAGGACTCTAAAGCCCTCCCGAAGAACTTCAAAATGCCCCCCATAACCAAGTTTGAAGGCTCCACATGCCCTAAAACTCACATGAACAGCTATATCATGTCGATGGGTGCCAAAGGGGCCACCGAAGAGATACTGGCCCTTTACTTTCATTTATCCCTCGATGACTCTCCTTTGAGATGGTTCCTAGGCCTTAAACCAGAAGCAAGGGCTACGTGGTCCCAGATCAGTGATGCTTTTTTGGACAAATACAAAGGAAGCGTCGAGTGGTACACCACTCGTAGTGACTTGATCGGCACCATTCAGAGGCACGATGAGTCCGTGACAGACTTTTATAAAAGGTGGAACAAGAAGCTTAACGAGCTGGTTCACCCGATCCCCCTCTCTGACGAAAAGTCCATCTTCCTCTCATGTGTCAAACCATCTGTCAGGGAAGCCATTGGCCGGGGGTACTACCCGAATCTGCGAGAAATGGTGAGTGCAGGGGCTGAAAGCGAAAATGCTACCTATTCCATTGTTCCAAGCTCTACCCCTGTCGCTTCAAAGGGTAAAGAAACTGTTGTCTCTAACTCCGTCAACTACATTCAAGGGGAGAAGGGTCAGTTATCTGGCCGTGGTGGAGGAAGGCCTCAGCGGTAGAAATTCGATGATTTGGGGATGCCAACTGAGGAGGCATTTAATGGTTTGGTAAAAATTTGGGCGATCAAGCCTTTGGATAATTACAACCCGGTTAAGGCAAATCCCAATCTGGACACTAGCAAGTTTTGCCTCTACCATCAGTACCCTGGACATGTTACCAATGACTGTGTCCCTTTAAAGCTGCTCATCCAAAGGCTTATTGATGAGGGGAAGATCGAGAAGGCTCCTCGCTCCAATGTGATTACCAATCCACTTCCGTGATCTTCACCAGAACCCAGGGCCCTCCCATCCAATATTAATACAGTCAATCAGTCTTTGTAGGATCTAGATTGTCTGTTTGTTTCTTTGATGAATGTCCTTTATCGGACAAGAGTCTGTCAAGTCCACGTTGGACTAGTTTTTTCTTCTAATAATAAAAGTCTTTGTTTCTTTTCCTGCTAGACTCGAGACATCACTTTCCCACCCACGTTACAATTAATTGAAATAGTCTTATCCTAGATGATCACCTTTGCTGCTCAATCGCTAATGCTTTGAAATAACTCATGTTTAAATTAATCGGAGTGAGAAAATCAATTAATATCCTTCTCAAATTGGGGCTTACCAACTCCCCATCTTGCATCTCATATGCTCACATCTCTTTCATTATCCTCATCATTTCGTTGACCAAGAATTTGCATGAATCTTTCTCATTTAAAGCTTAAGCAAGCAACGAAGACTTAATTTCATTTAGGTCATCCAGTAGGGGTTGCGGTTGAAGCCTTTCACCCATAGGAAAGCCATTACCTCACCCTCACCAAACAATATCCTTTCATTTCAAGATCGACGTGTTTTGAAACCCCATCTAGCCATCACCTTTCCTCCTTGCTGAGAGAAGTCCAAGTAATGCCAAGAAGTTAGCTTCGAGAGTCGGCGGCGCGCAAAATGTTCAAGTCATGCAGAAAGGACAAATATAATCCTCAGCTCCTCAGGAAGTCTTTCAAATCCTCAAAAAAAAAAAAAAGGATTTTAAATCCTCACGATCTTAGATAAAATCCTAAGCTCCTCAGGAAGCCTTCCGATCCTTAAAAGAAGGACTTTAAATCCCCACATCTCAGAAATAATCCTCAAGTCCTCAAGGAGGCCTTCCAAATTCTAAAAAAGGAAGGATTTTAAATCCTCACAATCCAGCAAAAAATTCCCGACTTCTCGAGAAGCTCTCCCATGATCAAAAAGAAGCCCGCTCTCGATATCTTGGACTTCCTCTCACCATTACCTTAAATCAATCCCGAGCCATCCTCTCGATTTTAGAGGATATTCCCATTTTCCTTAACCAACTCCAAGCCATCCTCTCAATTTTAGAGGATATTCCCTTTACCATTACCCTTGCCTTTGGCCAAAGTCAAAATTTGAAATTAATCTTCCTCGCCGTAGATTTCCCAAACACATCCCCGCAAGCCAACCTCTCATTTTTAGAGGTTCAGTCAGTAAAAGGCCTAGCCGACCTCTCATCTTAAGAGGTCATGACATTCCAAATCACCCGATGGCCGATCGAAGCTCGAAAATCCAGCTACAGTCCCTACCGGATAGTAATTTCATTCAAATGTCCTCGAGATCTAAATCACATTAATGCTTCGTTGCTTGCTTAAATTGGAGCCAAATCCATCTCGGCTCCAAAGATCATCAATCAAAGATTGTGTAAATTCAATCCTTCCCTTCGACACTTCATGTGAGCATATTTCATTTCTCCTCCGAAAACACTTGCCGCGAATATCCCACTAGGGCTTCGCGTCCGTGTCTTTCATGGACACTCCAAGGGGACATGATCTTCAATCCCCCAATTCTCAAAATCCTCGAGGGTCCTCGAAATCTCGAATTTTCACATTCATTCTCTTCATTCGGGATAAGCCCGAACTACGGCGACCTGAGCTCCTCATCATGGAGGGGAACGTAGGCAACCATAATTGGTCCGGTCGAAATCACAAATAAATCTCAAAAATCCGATCTCATCAAGGACCGTCCCTATACACTTTCCATCCTTCCGGATTTGATCTCGATATCAGTTAGTTTTCTCCTTGTGATTAATCAAAATATTTGTTCATATCAGACTTAGTGTTTGAATAACCCGAACATCAATAAAGGGTTTTAAGCAGCTTTGTGATCATCATGAGTAAGACAAGTTTTCAAGTGTCTCGACAAGTCTTCTCTCTCTTCGTCATAGGGAAATAGAGCCAAACACTTGTCTTTTACGTCGGCGGGGGCTTCCAAACACTTTTTCACACCTTGTCGTGTTTAAACTCTCTCAAAAGAGTCAAACCCAAAGCAAGTGTGTCATACACAAATTCGGGATTCATTCCCACTTTTCAAAAAATGTACCCCTGCACGTATATATTTCCAAGTCTGGCGATTGACTAAGGTCCGGAAAGATGGGTGCCTCCCCTGGGTCGCGTGATGATTATGCCTGCAACAGGATTGCATTGGACATCTCTTCATAACGTTCCATTTTGAGCCAAATGTTGGACATAGGGGATGATGCCAAGGTTGAAGATGAATTTTGGGGCTGCTGTGACTGCTGGAAGTCGCATTTTGCAAAGTCGTCCTTTTACAAATCTTTGGGGGCTAGTTTCCCAAGAAAGTCGATAACGTGACCATCCATCAGACGTCAGAACTGGCTGCATCTGCATCACCCCATCGGTGATCCGATACTTGCTCGAAACCTCTCCAAAGCAGCCCAAAACTCTATATCCATTCTCCCTACTCACCAGCCGCATGGGAGAGGATTTGGCACAGTTTGCACCCAAATACATCACCAACCCCCAACAAATGCCATCCTTCTTGCCATTTCTTGGGACGGACTAATACATATAAACAAATAAGCCTAGATGCTATCAATGGAATGCATTAGTTGCACAATACAAAGATTTTATTTTACAAAGTGAGAAGCAATAGATTAGTGCATGCATTGTTCCTTCTCTCTATCTAAGAGTCCAAAGCATGACAAAAGGGGATTTCCGCAATCACTCCGACTCGGGATCATCCTCCTCATCCTCCTCGGAGCCGCTGTCGTCTTGGACGCTGCCTACCTCCTCCTCAGAGCCGATATGCTCCTGGCCGTCGCCGCCACCCTCCTATACCTCATGGATCTCGCCATCCGAATCATCATCATCCTCATACTGGGCCCAAGGCCGGGGCTCGCCATAATATCCATGCCACTCAGGCACTGTGGCAAGCGGGGGGCTGGAAAGGATCATCCTCACCATCATCATCAAAGGCCCGTCTTGCAATGACAAATGAATCAAAAGTCCATCTTGAAGTGGCAAATCATCGTCAAAAGTCTATCTCGCAACGGCAATGTTCATCATGCAGCCAGTCTGGCAATGGGTAAGTCCTCAACAGCCCATCTTGCAACGGAAATTCATCAGCAATACCCGTCTCGCAACGGCAAATTAATAGCAGAGCCCATCTTGAAACGGTAATATCAACCGCAAAGTTCGTGTTCTACCTGACGAATGTTTCCAAAGTCAGCCAATCACTTCAAGTAATCTTCGTGCGCACAACCCTCGCAGGTAAGCACAACACAGGAATGAAAGCATATCTCATTCACCTGCAAATCATCATTACTTTCTCAGATAAAGTCATTTCAAGTCATAGAGTTCATCTCGCGATCCTTTTGAGTTAATCTCGAACACCTATTGTAGGCTTGTTCCTACACCCATTTGGGCTTGTTCCCATACCTTTTTAGGCTCGTTCCTATCCGTAGGCTTATTCCTACACCTATTGTAGGCTTGTTCCTACACCCATTTGGGCTTGTTCCCATACCTCTTTAGGCTCGTTCCTATCCGTAGGCTTGTTCCTACACCTATTTTGGGCTTGTTCCCATACCTCTTTAGGCTCGTTCCTATCCGTAGGCTTGTTCCTACACCTATTTTGGGCTTGTTCCCATACCTCTTTAGGCTCGTTCCTATTCGTAGGCTTGTTCCTACACCTATTTTGGGCTTGTTCCTATATCTCTTTAGGCTCGTTCCTATCCCTAGGCTTGTTCCTACACCTATTTGGGCTTGTTCCCATACCTCTTTAGGCTCGTTCCTATCCGTAGGCTTCTTCCTACACCTATTTGGGCTTGTTCCCATACCCAGCTAGGCTTGTTCCTATGCGTAGGCTTGTTCCTACACCTCTAAAGGCTCGTTCCTATATCTCGCTAGGCTTGTTCCTATGCGTAGGCTTGTTCCTACAACTCTTCAAGCTTGTTCCTATGCTTCTTTAGGCTTGTGCCTATACCCTTTAGGTTTGTTCCTATACCCTTTTAGGCTTGTTCCTACACCCCTTTAGGCTCGTCCCTATAATTCATTTGGGTTCAAAAACCCACCTCTCTCAGTCTTTCACAAATATCATTACCAAGATTCTTGGCCCGGAACGGCCTTAAACTACCCAGTCCGGAAAGACCGTACAGATTTCCAATTCACATCTGGCCCGGAATGGCCTTAAACTACCCGGTTCGGAAAGACCGTACAGATTTCCAATACAGCACACAATGGCCCAGAACGGCCTTAAACTACCCGGTCCGGAAAGTCCGCACAGATTTCCACAGTCAAATTAGCGGGTGACTCCCAAAGAAAAAAGTCAACATTTCCAGCGGGTGACTCCCAAAGAAAAAAGTCACATCTTCAGGGTGACTCCCCATCAAAACAGTCATAATCAGCGGGCGACTTCCCAAAGAAAAAGTCACATTTTTGGGGTGACTCCCCATCAGAACAGTCCAATCCGCGGGTGACTCCCAAAGAAAAAAGTCAAAATCCTAGAGGGATGACTCCCCATCTAATAGTCAAATCTTCGGGTGACTCCCCATCAAAACAGTCAATCTTCGGGATGACTCCCCTTGGAACAGTCAAACTCAAGTACAAATGCAATCTTCGGGGTGACTCCCCTTGGAATAGTCACTTTCGGGTACAAAGCCCGTAGCCTTTCATTTGGCACCCCATCTTCAACGAACTACGATTCGGCTTGATTCCCCCACGGGATACGTAGGAATCCTCTTCATAAGAGGTCCAGCCACTTGACCATCTTGGTCATCCCTTTCCCCGCCGTTCGTGTCCGACTCGGGATTCTCATTGTGTCGACGACCCCGCTTCCCGTGGAAGTGACGACGCCGAGGGGCTCTGTGAGTACCCCGATCCGAACCCATGATTTGGATCCACTTTAATTAAAATTTGGGCTTATATAAATTGCTAAAAGGCAATATTTAGCCCAAATATCCCAAAGCCCAGAAATTAACGGGCTCGCTAAGCTTTCGGCCCAATATGGCCAAAATGTGTACGCTGTCGTCCGACAAGGGCCACTAAGGTGGTTTAACTGCCTATGTCGTGCGACATAAGACGCCCCATCAGGATGCCTATAAATATAAGGCATGGCTGATCATTTTGAGGGAGGCAAGGAAGAGAGCCAAAGTGAGGATTAAATTCTGAGAGCAATATCAGTAAAATAGGGGGAAACTCTTGCCAAACAGAGTCTCTCTCTCTCTCTCATACACACACACTCACCTCCCTCCTCACACAAACACACTTCAAGGTCAAGACTCTTCCTTTGTTGGTGATTGAAGGGGTAGACACCATACTATTGGTGATTCTACCTTGTGGACTACAATAGGTAGCCACTAAACCTTTCTCCCTCTTTTAAAGTCTTTAAATATATCTTGCATGCATACTTGCTCTCATACCATGTAGAAATTGGGATTTTGCATGATAAAGGTGGTGGAGGAGTGAATCTTCAATATTCACTTCTCCCCACCTCAGATCTGGACATTTGGTGGTACACACACCAATAAAGTTTCAATCTTTGCCTAGCTACATTGGGTTAGGAAGTGATGGCTACTTCAAAGTGGCCATAAAACGTGTGATTTATCACAATTGGTCACTAAAGCCATGTGATCTTCCCATAATACCCATATTATAGTATTATATTACTGTTTCTACAAATAATAAATATGCTTGGTTTGCTTGGGGAACAAAGGAGGAACCAAACAGATCAAGGGCACTGAAACAGGCTCCCCATGTCGTGCGACATAGGTCTCCATGGAGATCCTGTGTCATACGACATGGGACTCCCAGAAGGCTGTAATGCCATTCTTGGACTTCAGATCTGCTAGGTTTATCCCCTTTGTGACTCAAAGCCTACCTAAGCATCTTCTGGCTCATAAGCCACTATTTGGGTGCCTAAACTCAGTTTGGGTGCAACCTATTTGATGGTAGAGGATCACCGTATGACATAGACGACATCAAAGGCTCTATGTCATATGACATCCGTGTCGACAAAGTCTATCGTGACTTTGTCCACTCCCACCAACCCCAAGATGGGTTCTAGGCCACTGAATAGTGTCCTGAATGGGCAAAATAATGTCTTTCCATTTCCAGAGTAGCTTTACCTCTGTAAGAGACAATCTGACCAAGAGTCCTTATGTCGCCCGACATCCTCGTTAAGAGAAGTCCTGTGTCGAACGAAAAGGGAACTCCCTGGGCAGACTGTCTCAAGACCTCTGCTTGGTGATAAAAGATATCATATGTAAAAGGGTGTGGCCCCCTATCATGGCTTACAAGTTGTATTCAGTTCCATACCATCAATGAAATCTAAGCTTGCGCACTTTACTTGTTGACACACATCGCACACACATTTTGAATGTCCATAATTGTCCAAATGTTGATTGAAAGTCCCGAAAGGGGCATGTTGGGTGAACTCTCTAGTTCTTCCCAACACGTAACCAGACTCCCGGACTCAAAATCTCTTAAAATTAGGTTTTTCAATGTTTTTCTCTAAAAACGGCGTGGCGACTCCCAAAACAAACCGAAAATTCCCTTTTCCGCTTCAAAAGCAAATAAAACAAAAAAAAGAAAAGGGAAAAGCAGAATCAAACATTTCATTTTTCGGGCGAGCATTCATTTCACATATCGGTGCCCCTCCTGCTCCTAAACCTTCTTTGCCAGTAAAGAGAAAGTTACTTGATTCTGATGATGATGATGATGATAAGCCTATCTCTATCATTCTTTCCCCTAACCGAAAACAAAAAGCTACAACCAGAAAATCAGCTCCTCCCCCTTCCAAAAAATCCAAACCTATCCCAAAATCTTCCCAACAAATAGCCAAAGAAAATGCTGAGAGAAGGAGGAGAATTGAAACAGACTTGGGAACCTTCATACCTTTTATTCCCAAAAGACTATTCGATCATAACTTCCTCACCGACAAAATTCCATTTACCGGTCAATCATCAACCCGACCGGTAAGCCACTGCCAACCAATCAGAAACCCAACCTTTCACATTTACCATTACAATCCCTGGTTAGTCAATCCTACCTTTGAACCATCTCCCACTTGGGTATATCCTATTGAGCACTTGCCTCCTTTCCTTCGAAGGCTTCTGCAATTCCATGAGACCCACAAAAACTCAGTCCCAGTAGGTGACATATCTGACTATATGGATTTTGACAACATTCACGAAGAAAATGGTCTCTATTATACCAAGCCTTGTCTGCTGAGTGACTATGATATCTCTTTGTCTAGAGAGAGTCTTCTCAAAATTTACAATCGTTATTTCGATTTGCTGCCTCCAATGTGGAATGCCATCTACTTGGCTCAGGACAGGCTCCGACAAGACATGATGATTCAGGCAGTGTGGATTGATTTTGCCATTCTCTACAACGCTCAGGAAACCCTCAAGGAATCTGATCCCTATCAGCTTGGGAGATTTGAGCTACCTGGATATGATTTACCTTCTTCTGATCCTGAAGTTGTCAACTTAGGCCCACGAAGATGGCAATTCGTAAAGAATGTGATGGATGTGGTGCAAAATTTGGTTGATTTGAACAGAGACTTCCAGAGTATGGGTGATATTTCTCTTTCTGCCTTCTTCAACTCTATTCAGTCAAACAAAAACAAATGGGCTACTATTCCTGATGAAGAAATAGAAGAAATGTTCAAGGACATTAGTGGCTCAGATGATCAATCCATGATTGATAGAGCAGAGCAGTCTGTCACAAGTTCTAGCTCATCAACCGATTCAAGTGAGTCAGATGCCGATGACCAAGGTGCTGCTGTGATTGATCGGTCCAAGAAGATAAGTGCTGATTTTACCACTCCCTTACCAATGCAACATGTGGGAGGAGGTAGTACTGAAACATCTCCAGTTACCGTTCTTGCTGCAGGAGGAGGATAAAATCTTAGCTCATGTCCTTTACCGGTTATTCAACCGATGCCTCTTACCGGTGAGATACTCCAACCGGTTAGAGAAGATTTACCGGCTACTGAGCCCTTTACCGATGCTACTCCTTTACCGGTTAGCAAGCCCCTTACCGATGCATCTGCTGAACCGGTTAAGGCAAGTAATATTGATGATATCCTTCTCCAGCAAGCCTTGGCAGCTAGCTTATTTACTGAGCAAACTAAAAAGCTCAAGGAAAGTCAAAGGGCAACCATTGAGGAGTTAGCTACTCAGAAAGCCATTCAAGCATCTCTTCTACCTGTTAGTCAATTGGCAAGCCAAGCTATTCCTCCATCCTCTTCTAGAGCCAATTCACCGGTTCAGGAGGAGGATATTGACCCAATTTTTGATGAAGACTCCCTTTCTGATTTCTATGAAGAAGAAGAAGACGTTGATTTTGATGAGAATGACCCAGCAATTCCTCCAGTCTATGATGATCCTGGTATGCGTCAGAAGGATTTGATGTCCACTTTGAATTTCTATTCCTCCAAAGCTTCTATTCCTCGATCTGCCGATGGAATACCTTTATTCAATGTTCATGAGAAAATCCTCAGCAGTGCAGTAACTCAGCCTACTCCAATGCCTCCATCTATTGCTGATCAGTTTCAGAGGCAAAGGAGAGAAGATAGAATGGCCACCTTCATTGATGTTGTGGAAAGTATGAAGGTCGGTGCTGCTCCTGAAGATACTCCTCCTAGATATACCAAAACTCATGGGCCCGGTGAGACAGGTCGGTGCAGTAACCCCAGTAACCAACACCTCCAACACCAACCGTCCAACGCCACCACCGCTCCACCACCATACCACAATCATCCTACCACCATAACCACCGTCAATGATAAAATCAAGCACCAACACTTTGCAACATTAAGTTCCTCTATTTGGATTTTAATAAAGCTAGCATTTTTGCAATCGGTTATCAAAATTGTCAAAGTTGCATTTTAATTTCTCAGTTTAGCGAATCGAATCAATGTAATGAAAAAATAAACGACCAGTTAAAGAAAGTAACGAAATCAATGTCATGTGCCCCGCACATGACATTTTAAGAGGTACAAAAGGTCTTTTGCTAGGACATTTACGAAACTAACAATGTTGACAAATCACAATTCAACTTTGTCCCCATATGTTAAAAACCTGACGAGATCTATAACCCCAGTAACCAACACCTCCAACACCAACCGTCCAACGCCACCACCGCTCCACCACCATACCACAATCATCCTACCACCATAACCACCGTCAATGATAAAATCAAGCACCAACACTTTGCAACATTAAGTTCCTCTATTTGGATTTTAATAAAGCTAGCATTTTTGTCAAGAAGAGTCATTAAAATTACAAATCAAATTCTACTTTCTGGGATAAAGCAACATCTAATTACCAATGCAACTCTTTGAAAAAAATTCATCGAACACCTCGTGTGTTTGTGTGTGTCTAGTCTTTTCAAATTCACATGTTTTTGTGTTTCCTTATTTATTAGTATATTAAGCTTTTATCCCCTTAATGATAGAAACACCATGTGCAGGGCACAAGACATTGATTTCGTTAATTTTTTAATGGGCTGTCAATTGTTTTATCACATTTCTTTGGTGTGCTAAACTGAGGAATCAAAATGTAACTTTGAAAATTTTGATAATCAATTGAAAAACTTTGTAAAACTTAGGTAACCAAATTGTAATTGGCCTTATATCATATTCACCAAGAAATGATCCGAAATTGGATATTTTCAAATTTATAAAACCTTCATTCTGGAAAGTTTGTCCCATTTCGACTTTTATGGTCAATTTAATCAAACTTTGACCATAAATAAAATATAGATATCTCTATTCAATTAAAAAATTGTTATTAATATTATATCTAAGTGTAAATTACAAAACAAGGCCTAAAGTTCACAGAGTGATAAAAGTTTGGGGACTGTCGTCCAAAATTTAGCGAAATATGGCCTATAGTGCCAAAATTTGATCAATTTAGAGCTTTTTGATGATTTTCTTTAGAAATTTAAATTATATCACATGTGTCTTGCACGTGATAGATGAACTGGATTAGTTTAAAATGAATTTTAATTATGGGGATTAAATGAAAGTTTGTGAAAATGAAAGGGGTTCAATTGAAAAACAAAATTCTACTAACTATCACTCTCTCCCTCAATCCCATGACATTAAAAATTAAAATTTGGAAGTTGTCTTGCCTTGTGCTAACCACACCACAAACTCCATACAAACAATTCCATGCCACCAGCTCCATACAAATAATTCCATGCCCCCATCTTTCTCCCATCACCACAACTACTCACTACTAATCCTTGACAACAACAAAAATCACCCAACACCCACCACTATTGCAAATCAAATATCAAAAAAAAAATAAAAAATATCAAAATCCTAAATTTGGTTCTTTAAGATCTTCGATATGGGTTTCAACATTGCAATCTCTTCTTACAAAATCCAAAATCGAAGATCAGAATAGAAACAAAAAAGAACCCAAATCTCGATGCTGGTTTTGTTGGATGGAGGGGAAGAGAGGGTGATGACGTCAAGCCCCAAGCTCGCCGGTGAGCGGCGGTCAAAAAATTAGATGAAGAGGAAGAGGAAGAGGGGGAGGGAACTGTTAATCAAGATGAAAGTGAACGGAAAGCGAGTGGAATCGGTGAGCGGATGGCTGCCGAATGAAGAAACTGGGAGGGATGGGAAGTGATGACGCCACGACTTTTGGCCTCGGAAGGTGGCTGAAGCGTCGGCACCTCGGGAGGAACCTGCAAAACAGCACCGTTAGGGGTGCGGGGGAGCCCCGCTATAACCCTCGGGCGTAAGAATCAGTCGGTGTTTATGTGTATAAACTGTATATGAAACTCTCTAGGGAGAGTATTCTAGAGAGAGAGAGTGTGTGTTGTATGTGTAAAATGAGAGAATGAGAGCTTACCTTGGCCTTTGAGGGTTATAGTATTTATAGGGGTGAAAGTGTGCCAATGTGGCATATTATGAGAGGTCTCAATGTAAATATTTGGTAAGTGTATATATGTAATGTATTTGGCTGTTTGGGATTGTATTAATGTATAAGTGTATGTATAAATATATAACTGAAAAGTCAGGGCTCATCAATAGCCCCCTACTCCAAGTGATTATTATTTATGGTCGGAGCGAGGAGTACGATTTAGGTAGAGGCTGGCTTGAGTATATATTTATGGCTGGAGCTCGGAGCTCGCCAGATTGGCTTGAATCCTGGAGGCAGGAGCCTGGGAGATTGAGGTCTAGGGAGAGAAGGTGGCAGCTATGAGCTGCTTTTATCTCGGTCATTGAGACTGGGAAGTATTGGCACGATCTCATCGGACTACGGTCTGGATCTGCGGTCACTAGCCCCTGTTCGTCGGAGAGGGGAGAGAAGGTGGCAGCGACGGGCTGCTTTTATCTCGGCCACCTCTCTTGGAGTCACAGAGACTAGGAGTCACAGAGACTTGGAGTCACGGGGACTAGGAGTCATGAAGACTAGGAGCCATGGAGGCTAGGAGTCACGGGGACTAGGAGCCATGGAGGCTAGGAGCCACGGAGGCTGGGAGTCCCGGAGACTGGGAGTCACGGAGGACTAGGAGCCATGGAGGCTAGGAGTCACGGGGACTAGGAGTCACGGAGGACTAGGAGTCATGAAGACTAGGAGTCACGGAGGACTAGGAGCCATGGAGGCTAGGAGCCACGGGGACTGGAGTCACGGGGACTAGGAGTCATGAAGACTAGGAGTCACGGAGGACTAGGAGCCATGGAGGCTAGGAGCCACGGGGACTGGAGTCACGGGGACTAGGAGCCATGGAGGCTAGGAGCCACGGGGACTGGAGTCACGGAGACTTGGAGTCACGGAGGACTAGGAGCCATGGAGGCTAGGAGCCACGGGGACTGGAGTCACGGGGACTAGGTGGGAGAGCACCATAAAATAAGCATAGATCCCGAAGGTAGCTTGAATATAAAACTCGGAGATTCCCGAGAGTAGATAAAGCGGGCACGTAGCCCGTGGATGAATATCCAATAATAAGAATGAGCGAGCCCCCGAGCTGGCCGTTGAGCTCCAAATATGCATAAACCTGCAGGTAGTTTCAAATATATTTGCCCGAAGGCTTATTGGCGCGTAAATATTTATTGGTCCGGCGGCTTTGTAGAGTTTTTCTATTAGGATATCTGGCTTTGATATTAGTTTGTTGTTTGATCTTTGCACGTAGGCTTATTGGATTTTTGCCCGTAGGCTTATGGTTGGATCTTTGCCCGTAGGATTATTGGATCTTTGCCCGTAGGCTTATGGTTGGATCTTTGCCCGTAGGCTTATTGGATTTTTGCCCGTAGGCTTATGGTTGGATCTTTGCCCGTAGGCTTATTGGATCTTTGCCCGTAGGCTTATGGTTGGATCTTTGCCCGTAGGCTTATTGGATCTTTGCCCGTAGGCTTATTGGATCTTTGCCCGTAGGCTTATTGGATCTTAATTGCTCGTCTTTTAGGCCGTTTTGAGTTTTGGCAATTTTTGAGTACCCTAGTACTTGCATTCTTGCTTTCTCCAGCGATTTTGACTTGCAAGCGATTTTGACTTGCAATTAAACTTTATACTCTCCTTCTGCGGTCAAAAGCTTAGTAGGCCCTTTGCCCGCATTTTTTGAGTTTTCCTAACTCTTTGTTCAAAATCACTTGGATTTTTCGTGAGAGTCAGCCTTATTCATCTGTGATCGCTTTTGTTTGGCCTCGTGGCAAACTTTGGGGCTTTAACCCCCTTTGTCTGTTTGGCTTTGTAAAAACTCTTTTGATCACTGTCATCCGTTTACACTTATTCCCAGCCTTTCGAGCCGTGGTGTAAGTCAAAAGCAGCCAAGGCAAGCTACCTTCATAGGGCATGCAGAGTGTGGCCGTGAAGCTATAGTCCGCGCAACAGTAGATAGGGGCATATTTAGCATAGCGGCCCTTTAACCTACTGGCATCTGTATCCACTAATGGTGGTTCACGCTTTTTTGACCCTTTATTCAAAACCCCTTGGAGTGTTGTGTGAGGGTCTTCTGGCGATGTGGTAACGGGCTTATATATATGCCTTTGTCACATACAGGCATACGAGTAACGGCCCTAACGAGGACCTTCGCACACTGAGCGGGGGGGACTTTCGGTCCTTGTCCCCGCTGGCATCTATATCCACTTATTCTTGGTGGTGTCACGCGGGCAGGACAGGTTATCCTCCCCGCGATCGGAGTACGGATCATAACGGATCTTTGTACTCATATAGGCTTGCGGGCTGAAAGATCGTTGCGCATCAGTAGGTAGGAGCTCATATGTTTGCTCTTTAACCTACTGGCATCCGCTTACGGGCATCCACTTTAGCTTTTGAGGCTGGTGGGAATAACTTACGGATTGGCACAATCTTGGGTTTTAACCCTCTCCAATCCATGAGTTTCGCTTTGGTAGTAGGTTGCATGAACTGAGGGTTGCGAGCGCGAGCAAGGATATGCAGGCTTGAATTTGCGGTCAAGGGCAAGGAGGTTGCCGGTGAGGGGAGAGAAGGTGGCAGCTAGGGGCTGCTTTTATCTCGGTCACCCTTTTTGTTACGGTGGACGGAGTAGCGGGCAAGAGCAAGGATAGGCGGGATGGCGAGCTGACGAGCTGACAAGCTACGAGTTACCGAGCAAGGTTATGCGGGCAGATGAGCTGTCGAGCTAAGAGCTACCGAGCAAGGTTATGCGGGCAGACGAGCTACGAGCTACCGGGCAAGGTTATGCGGGTAGACGAGCTACCGAGCAAGATTATGCGGGTAGACGAGCTACGAGCTACCGAGCAAGATTATGCGGGCAGAGTAGCTGACGAGCTACGAGCTACCGAGCAAGATTATGCGGGCAGACGAGCCGTGTGCTGTCGAGCAAGGATCTGCGGGTAGATGAGCTGACGAGCTGCGGGCTACCGGGCAAGGATATGCAGGTTGCCGAGCAAGGTTATGCGGGCTGCCGAGCTGACGAACTGCGAGCTACCGAGCAAGGTTATGCGGGCTGCCGAGCTGACGAGCTGCGAGCTACCGAGCAAGATTATGCGGGTAGACTAGCTACCGAGCAAGGTTATGCGGGCAGACGAGCTGACGAGTTACGGGCTACCGAGCAAGGTTATGCGGGCAGACGAGCTGACGAGCTACGGGCTACCGAGCAAGGATATGCGGGCATGATTTCGCCGGTGAGGGGAGAGAAGGTTGCAGCAATGCTGCTTTTATCTCGATCACCCTTTTTGGAGTCACAGAGACTAGGATGAGCGGGCATGATTTCGCCGGTGAGGGGAGAGAAGGTGGCGGCAATCTGCTTTATCTCGATCACCCTTTTTGGAGTCACAGAGACTAGGATGAGCGGGCATGATTTCGCCGGTGAGGGGAGAGAAGGTGGCAGCAATGCTGCTTTTATCTCGATCACCCTTTTTGCACGAACAAAATTCAGGAACGGAGGTAGTTTTTCTTTTTTCGCCGGATCTCGACCAAATTTCAGGGACGGATCTTTGGCGGAGGGGAAATAATTTTCTGCTTCCTCTGGATTATGAACATGCTTCTATATTTGCATGAACAAAATTCAGGAACTGAGAAGGTAGTTTTCTGCTTCCGCCGGATCTCGACCAAATTTCAGGGACGGATCTTTGGCGGAGGGGAAATAATTTTCTGCTTCCTCTGGATTATGAACATGCTTCTATATTTGCACGAACAAATCTTTGGTGGATGAGGAATACGTTAAAAACTTGACGAAGTTTTTAACGGATCGTCAGAAATTTAACGGAGGTGTTAAGTGGCTAGGCTTGTTGGAGAAGCCTGAATTGAGAAGACATTTTGTTTTTCTTTTTTGGACCACGTGGCCCATTCCCATCCACTTTGTAATTGTGTGGTTCTAATTGCCTTGCTTGACTTTTGCTCCTTGAAATTGACTTTTGCTCTCATTTCAAATTTTTAATTTTTCCTTTTTCCTTTTCTTTCTCGTTCTATCTTCCCAGCAACTTTCTTTCTCTTCCCATTTCTATAATTTTTCCTTCCACCAGCAAGCAATGAGAGAGGAGATCACTTGGGCTGGATCTATTTGTTGACTTTTCCCCTTTTCTCTTACTAATGTTTGTTCCATAAAGCCCCCCATTTCCACTTTTCTTTTTTATTAACAATGAGAGCGAAAGGGAGAACCCATTTGGTCCGGCTAGTGAGCTATCAGAACTCCCATTGATCTTAGCCGGAATCGATGGGGGTTTGCTCGGAATATTGCCCGGATATGCTTGATCTGCGATCTGGATTTCTCGATTTGGAGATAGACTGCGGGCAGCAGAGGTGGATTGCGGTCACGGGCAAGGAGGGTGGACTGCGGTCAAAGCTTGCGGACATGGATGAGGTTAGCGGTCACGGGGAAGAAAGTGAGCGAGCATGGGAGCAGGGGCCATCGGAACGGGCTGGTTTCTCGCTAGCGGGCAGTGAGGAGCCGCGGGGAGATGGTTATGCGAGCAAGGAGGTAGCCTGCGGGGAGATGGCCGGAGCTTGGGGTCTGCTTCTTGCCGGGATGATGGTTGCGGGCACAGAGGGTTGACCGAGGTCAACGAATTGCGGCCATGGCAAGGAGGTGTCATCGGAACGGGGAGCGAGCACGAGCATAGGTCACCGGCTAGAGCCGATTGCGAACACCAATAAGTGAGCACAGATTCAAGTGAGGACTGATTCTCTCGTTCTCGGGCAGGAGGAGCAACGGAGGGAGGATTCTGCGGTCAAGGAGGTTGCCGGTGAGGGGTGAGAAGGTGGCAGCCTTGGGCTGCTCTTATCTCGGTCACCCTTTTTGCTTTGACGGACATAGATAGCGGGCTGCGAGCAGCTGGGTGGTCACCGGGATTTTCGCGGGCACGGAGGTCAATGGTGGGCACGGACTGTGAGCACGAGCTGCGGGCTTATCAAACAATTTTTTCGGAGGCACCCTAACTGCTCGATCAAATGTCCCAAAGACATCCACGCTCAATCGAGCTGATTTCGGATCATGAACATACAGGTGAATCTCTCCTTTTAAATTCTCACTGCTGCTCGCCCTCGTTTTTTCTGATTTTTGGGAGGTTTTTGGCCATTTGCGTCTTGAAGGAAGAAAAACGGACGGAGAGGTGGCCGCGATTTACGGACTACTTTGCCTCCCGTTCATTTTTCTCTGCTTCTCGGTCATTTTTCTCTGCCTCCGGCTTTATTACTGACAGTGGGGCCCAAATGTCTGTCCCACCCTGTCAACAACGTGGGCAAACCCAATTTCTTTACGTCTCTTTTACTCCCTTATGTCGACAGGCAGCATTTGTTGACCTTTGGTATCAATAAAACAAATATCTCTGTACACCCTTCTTTATTGTGTGTAAGAGTAGCCATGCCTTTCTTTTCTCCACTTGCTCTGTGCCACTCCCACTTGCCATAATATTAATTTTAGGGGACAAGAGTGGTATCTTCCCTGTACCTCCCATCGGTGGTTCTATTTTTGACTGGCTGGAATATAATTCCGGCCACTTTTTGAATCCATTTTTTTCGGCAACAAAATTACTCCTTTCAAGCTAGGTGGTGGCAATCTACTTCCATGAAGTATTGGCCAGCTATTTAGCTTGAAGATGAGAGTATTTTTGATGACTTCCGGTGGCATGCTCCGGTGAGTAATTCCGGCTGGGTGGTAGGATTTTTTCAATGTTTTCAAAGGGGTTTATATGAGGTAGTGTATGAAAACTGGGTAAGAATCACGAAAAAGGATAGGCTGCTGTTTCTTTTGTGTTTTGGCAGGAAAGGAAATATGAAAAAATAAACTCTAGGCACCTCACTTTCTGGCCTTCTTCTAACTGACTCCATTTATTCCGACGACTTCTTGTTTGCTCAAGCTAGGTGGCAGCTTATCCACTTTCGTGGCTGCTATTTAGCTTGAACAACAAAGGTCTTTGATATCTAATTTGCTCCGGCGAATAATTCTGGCCCATTTTTTCTGACTCCATTTTTTCCGGCAACAAAAAATACTCTTTTAATGCTCAAGCTAGGTGGTGGCTATCCACCATTGGTGGAGTCGTGGCCAGCTATTTAGCTTGAGCAAAAGAGGTTTCTTGGCTTTTTGACAGAAAATTAGGAGGAAGTGATGGCTGCTCTTGGGTTTTTTGGCAGAGATTTTTTTTGAATAAATAGCTCTCTTGGATTTTCTCCAGCTAGGTGGCTGGAATGTAATTTTTGGGCTTTTTCTGAGTTCACCTTAGGTGGTGGTGAAGATGATGACTGCCCCTTAAGTGGTAGAAGCTCCAAAAAACGAGCTCTCTCTCTCCATTGGGCATCTTCTCCGACGGCGTCAAATCGGAAAAGATGGCGATTCCCGGCAATGGAACCACTGATGACGCCACGAATTTTGGCCTCGGAAGGTGGCTGAAGCGTCGGCACCTCGGGAGGAACCTGCAAAACAGCACCGTTAGGGGTGCGGGGGGGAGCCCCGCTATAACCCTCGGGCGTAAGAATCAGTCGGTGTTTATGTGTATAAACTGTATATGAAACTCTCTAGGGAGAGTATTCTAGAGAGAGAGTGTGTGTTGTATGTGTAAAATGAGAGAATGAGAGCTTACCTTGGCCTTTGAGGGTTATAGTATTTATAGGGGTGAAAGTGTGCCAATGTGGCATATTATGAGGGGTCTCAATGTAAATATTTGGTAAGTGTATATATGTAATGTATTTGGCTGTTTGGGATTGTATTAATGTATAAGTGTATGTATAAATATATAATTGAAAAGTCAGGGCTCATCAGGAAGAAACAATGATTGTTGCCGTGGTGGACATGGAAGTAGGGAGGGATTTTCTTGAAGCAGCAGGAAGTCACGGGAAATGGGGGTTATGGGAGGGCCCATAAATGTTGGTAGGTTTTTTTTTCTTAGTTATTAGTAGTAGTTAATAAACTTATTTTTCTATTCTAAATTTTATTTTTATCTTCTTTGATTTTATTTGTGATAATTTGTTATGAGTTGGTCTTATAAAAAACGTGTTTTTTCTGGCACTTAGGAAAAACGTGTTTTGTGTTTCCTCGTTTGTGTCAGTGCCAGTGCCAGTGCCAGTTTAACAAAGTGTCAGTGTGACAAAGTGCCAGTGCATGTGTAACAAAGTGCCAGTGTAAAAAAGTGTCAGTACCAATTTAACAAAGTGCCAGTGTAAACAAAGTGCCAGTGCATGTGTAACAAAGTATCAGTGTAAAAAGTGTCAGTGCCAGTTTAACAAAGTGCCAGTACACTAACACTGGCACTTTGTTAAACTGACACTGGCGCTTTTTACACTGACACTTTTATATACATGAACTAGCACTCTTCACCTGACACTCTGTTACACTAACACTGACACTTTGTTACACTAACACTGACACTTTATTAAACTAACACTGACACTTGTTTTACACTAACACCGGTATTTTGTTAGACGTGCACTGGTATTTTTTTACTCTGACGCTAGCACTTTTTTAGATGTCCCTTGGCATTTTTTTAGATATCCACTGGCACTCTTTTATCCATATAACTGAGCAGCCTGGATCCGTGGAAATTGGAAACAAATCACTCTAATTTCCATTGTTATTCTCTCTCTCTCTCTTTCTCTCTCTCTCATTCATAGGCATTTATTTCTCTCCATGTTTCTCTCTCTCTCTCTCTCTCTGCAATAGTGTTTGTCCATTTTCATTCTTCGTGGTATACTAGTCAGCTCTCTTTCTCTCCAATCCCGCATTCAATTGGATCTCTCTCTCTATATCTATACCCATACCTATACATACATACGCGAAAACACAAATCTGTGTATATATCTGTTGGTGTTGGTTGGTCTAGATTCGGATATCAATGGATAATGGAGAAATTGAGGGTTCCGACAACAATGAATTTTCGGGAGGAGGAGGGCGCGATCGGAAGTATACCCTGGTCCTGCCATTGTTGAAGCTTGGGACGCTCGCACTCAAGCCACTAAGCAAACCCATCGCTAGTCGCCTCAAGACACACGCCGGAACTCACCAATTTCCCCAATTTAAGAAGACGCAGGCGACAGGTTTTAACGTAATTTTAAAACACGTTTTTTCATAAGCTTATGAAAAAATGCGTTTTTTACAAGATTTTGGCATTTGTTATAATTATTTTGTTATGATAATAGTAGATTTAAATTGAATATAATTTTTTTACTAATGATTTTTTAGTTTTTTTTTAATTTTTCGTTAGTTTTGTTAAAATAAATAATATATACTCCCTCCGTCCCATAAAACCTTACCCACTTCTGTTTTTTGCGGTCAATACTAATGAACTTTGATCAAACAAAATGTCAATTTAATCGTCATATTGAAAATCTAAAAATTGTTATTGATAAATCATTAAGTAATTTATCAATGACAATTTTTAAAATTTCATTAGAATGATTAGTTTGACATTAATGATTGGTCAAAGTTCTTTTACATTGACTGTCAGAATAGTAAATGGATAAGGTTTTATGAGACGGAGGTTAGTAGTAAATAAAAGAGTTGATCTTATAAAAACGTGTTTTTTTCTAAAATTAAGAAAAAATAATTTTTACACTATCACTTAATAATATATGCACGGACACTATTCACAATGTCACTTTTTACTAACACTGACACTTTTTTACCCTACACTGGAACTATTTAATACTAACACTTAATAATATATGCACTGACAATCTCACACTGACATTTGTTTACACTAACACTGACACTTTTTAACACTAACACTGGTACTTTTTTACACTGACATGCACAGGCACTCTTTACACTGGTCTAACACTCTTTACACTGTCACTTTGTTACAATAAAACTGACATTTTTTACACTAACACTGATAATTAATAATACATGAAATGGTACTCTTTACACTGACACTTTGTTACACTAACACTAACACTTTTTTACACTAACACTTAATAATATATGCACTGATACTCTTTACACTGACACTTTGTTACTCTAACACTGACACTATCGGGGAAAACAAAACACATTTTTTCTAACATTAATGAAAAATACGTTTTTTGTATGATTTTGGCTAAATAAAATTGTTAAAAGTTATCATAAAATTCCGTTGGAAGCTAATTTATTTATATAACATTTTTAATAGTAATTAGTAAAGAAATTTTCTATAAGAATACATTTTTTGTCGCATATAATTTTCTTAAATAATACTTGACATTTAATTTGTGAAATTTTATTAATAAATTATTTATTTATTTATGTTTAAAATATGATAAAAATCAGTATTTTAGTATATTATTTATTTTATTTTATTTTAAATATTGATTATTTTAAATTTTTATATTTTTCAACATTACGTTTAATTATTTGCATTTAACCCCTTCAAAACTAATACACATTTCAAACTATACATCCATCACGTGCAAGACACATGTGCCTTAACTAAGATTTCTAAAGAATTCCGTCTAAAAGCCCTAAATTGATCAAATTTTGGCACTATAAAGACCCTATTTTGCTAAATTTTGAATGTCAGACTCCAAACTAATACCACTCTGTGGACTTTACACCCTATTTGTAATTTACCCTATTGTAAGTACCCAAATCTGGCTCATGCCTTCCAATTAAAGTTTTCTAGCAGTTTCCCAAACTTTCATAAAGTTTAGGGGCAATTCGGGAACTTTTCAATACTTTCCGAGCAAGGAAGGACCTATCAGGAATTAGAATTCTGGATAGGACCTCGCTGAAAAGAAGCTTCCAATCTGCCACCTTGAATGATTTCAGAAACATGTTGACGCGACAGAAGAAGACGCCAGACGGTTTCATTAGCCGCAAGATCACGTCGGACGGCTTCATTAGTAGCACACCAGAAGCCTATAAATAGAGGCCTCCTCTATTCATTTTGATATACAATTTTGAGCATCGTTACTCTGCAGAAATAGAAACTCGACTTACAGTCCCAAAAACACACAAATCCATCCTCTCTCATACACTAATCCTACCTTAATCTATTTGTTAGTCAAATATATGTTTAGATTTAGAATTGCTTAATCCCAATCATAACAAGCATTAATGAGGACCCCTAATTTAATTAGATCAAATAGAATTTTTCTATGTACCATAGGTTCCCTTAGTGCTAGTGCCCAGTGTTTTTGTTATGTATTTTCTCAAGATTTGAAGATTTGAAGACCTGAGAATTTCCTTCTGCAATGTGAGTTACTCCTTGGAAGATGCCTTACCGATGGAGTTGTCTCACCGGTCAACCTGTCTTACCGGTTGAGTTACCGGATCAACCTCTGTTACCGGTTATGACATCTTACCGGTTGAGGCTTACTTCTCAAGCTTCCCTGTTAGCAGCTAGCCGATGCATTAATTGCTCCCAACTACCCAGCCATCAACGTTAGCTAAAGTTGGTAGAGCAAGCATGCTGACATGACATCTCTGGAACAAATCAGTACCTTCTTTGAGAATGTCAAGTAACCAGTACTCACAGCGCCCCAACTATCTATGGAAATCTTCTCTATCCAATCTCAGGCATTTAATGAAAGGATCTTCTCATTTAATGCCTGCCATTCCAAGTCATCATTACAACCTCTTCAAAGACAACGGCTCCTTTTCAAGTTCACTATAAATAGTTTCCTCGGAGCATTGAAGAGTGGCGGTGCATTTATGATTCTTGAGAGTGAGTTGCTTTGAACTACCAACCTGCACATTCTCTAGTTCAAAGCATTCAAAGCAAGTCCCTTCATTTACTAGACATCTCTGTTAGGACTTAAACACTGGCACCTCAATCAATTCTGTAGTGTTCCTCCATTAGACTACTTATGGAACACATTGATTGATTCACACACAACACCCTAGAGAAATCAGCTCAGCTTGTGAGCACATCTCTAGAAAACACCAGGTCTTTATTGTAGCACAACCCGTTAGTGGTCACCTCTAGTTTGGCAGCCTTTCAATCATTGGCTTGCAACTTGTAATAGGTAGAATCCATTAATAGCAGTGCACTTTCACAAATCCAAGTTCTGACCAAACTTGGTAGAGGACGTAGCAGTTATTTAACACTGTGAACCTCTTCAAACAATGTGTCATTTATTGCTTTGTTTGTTTTTACATTGTGTAGTTGTAATCGGTTGATAATCTCTCAACTGGTCACAACCTATTGATTCAACTTACTGCTCATTTTGTTTGTCTTACTTGGAAACAACCTTTGTCTTGACTTGCATGAGATATTGATTTACCGATTTGCTTTTCCTCTAACTGAAAACTTTATTTCCGCTGTGCAAAACATTCACCGGTAAGCTAGAGTTTTTCAAAACCAGTTTTAGCAAAAAGTTTTAACAGGCTATTCACCCCCCCTCTAGCCTGATTCCTACCATTTGGGACCTAACAATTGGTATCAGAGCTTGCAATTTTCGAAAATCATTTTTTCCAAGCTTAATCGCTTGAATTGCCAATTCCAAAATGGCAGGAAAAATCATGCAATCATACAACTTGGCAACCGTTCCTATGTTGAACGAAAACGAATTTCCAGTATGGAAAAATAGAATCATTCGGTACATGGACTCAATAGATGATAGGTTAACTACTGTAGTCAGAGATGGTCCAATGACACCCCTGAAAATCAATCTTGCTACCAGAGCACCCAAAACTCCTCTCATGGATCATGCAGATAGAGAGTCTGAACAAGATTTTGAGGTCTATGAAACCTATGTGCCAAAACCACGTGAAGAATGGACTGAGGATGACAAACTTTGTGATTCCTTGGACAGAAAAGCTTTGCACATCATAACCTCCGGACTTGATGACAGACTATACAAACAAGTACAAAGCTATGAGACTGCTCAACAAGTGTGGCAGAGTCTTCTCAGATACTTTGAAGGAGATCAAGTGGCAAAGGACAAATGTGACTCTACAAAAGTGTAGCTGAGTTTGAGTCCTTCAAGAAGAATCCAAATGAGACGTTAAGGGAAACGTACGACCGTTTCTGCGAGGTGAGTAATTCTTGTGCTTCTTTAGGTAGAGTTTACACTATGAAAGACCTAAACATGAGATTCCTCAATTCTCTTGGAGACTTGTGGCATGTGAAGGTTGCTATTTTGAAAGAATGCCGTGATTTGAACGTTACTCATATCCAGAACATTGTGTCAACTTTGTTTTTATATGAGGAAGAACTCAACCGGCTGAGTGGAGTTCAAAAACAATTTAAAAATCTATCTCTGCCAGCTCAGACCAAGATCTTCCCCGGTTCTTCTATGCTTACCAGCCAAACTACCACCATTGACTCTCCATCAATCTCTCAACCTCAACCAACTCAAGCCAATACCCCTTCTAATGTGATTTTTGAGGAAGAAGATGAATTTGCTGCCTTCGCTAGAAATTATAGAAAGTTCAAGGATTTTAAAAGATCCCAAAGAATCCCACAGCAAATCCTTCCAACCCAAATCCTCATCATTTCAAAGATCTGGGAACTTCCAAAAGAAAGGCCAAACCTCAACCTCAACCGATGGAAAGAATGCCCAAGGTGAGCTTGTGTGTTACAACTGTAGAAAACCCGGCATTTTGCCTCCAAATGCCCTCAACCTAAATATGAATTTTTGAGGAAGAAACCATTCAAGAAATTCCCTAGATCTAAATCTAAGAGCTTAGTTGCCGAGGATGGAACTGAAAAAGCTATGCCAGTTTGGTTCGAGACTCGATTCGAGAATGAGGATGCCGACATAGATGAAGAGGTCGATGTCGCTTTGTTGCTATTGATGGGATCGATGATAAACCCATCTCCTTACAAATACCTATCTATAGACACCCCAACTCCAATGAACACTCATCCTATATTGACCAGACCCCACCTAGGAGATCTCCCTTAACTTACTTTGACGAACCCATTCCTATTTCTAAGTTAGGTGAAAATAATCCTTATAATTTCAAAATTCAAAACATAGGTGGATCCCTTTATGGTCAGTCTAAAACCATGCCCACTCTTAGACCGTTGATGCAACCAATTCAACATACCTACCAAGCTCAAGCCTTACCGATAATCTCTCATCAACCGACGCTTGAGACCCGACCAATTCATTTCTTAAAGCCTCTAACCGAGTCAAGCCCTCAACCGATATCATCACTGCCAAATTTTGATCCCAATTTTGAACCATCACCCTCTTCCTCTCAGCCTACCGTTGACCCTATGCCAAATATGTCAAAGTCTGAAATGGCAGAGGTGATGAATGAGCTCTTCTCCGATTTTGAAAAATTAAATTAAGCTCACAAAATTATGGCTGATAATTTTAAAATGATCACTACTGAAAATGACTCTTTGAAAGCTGAAATAAAAATTTTAAAAGTAATTAAGCTAGAGTCTCTAATAATTCTTTTGGATACCACAGACCTAGGTTAGCAGTTCCCACAAGATATCTAATAATTCTTTTAACAGCTTGCAAATGAGATTCTCTAGGGTCAGCTTGAAATCTAGCACATACACATACGGCAAACATGATATCTGGCCTACTGGCGGTTAAGTAAAGTAGAGATCCTATCATACCTCGGTAGAGTGTCATATCTACTTTCTTACCGGACTCATCTTTGTCAAGGTGTACATTGGTGGCCATTGGAGTGCTTTGAGGATGAGCAGAGTCAAGACCAAATTTCTTGATTAGATCATTGGTGTATTTGGCTTGATTGATAAAAATACCTTCTTGGGTTTGCTTGACTTGAAGTCCAAGGAAAAATGTAAGCTCACCCATCATGCTCATCTCAAATTTGCTCTGCATAAGTTTCTCAAATCTCTTGCATAATTTTTCGTTAGTAGATCCAAAAATAATGTCATCAACATATATTTGAACTAACAATGAATGACCATTATGCTTAGCAATAAATAAGGTGGTGTCGATTTTACCTCGTTCAAACTTCTCACTAAGTAGGAATTTGGAGAGAGTTTCATACCATGCTCGAGGTGCTTGCTTGAGGCCGTACAAAGCTTTATTCAATTTGTAAACGTGATTAGGCTTCTTGGAATCTTCAAAACCGGGAGGTTGATCTACATAAACAAGCTCTTGAAGTTCTCCATTGAGAAATGCACTTTTCACGTCCATTTGATATAGCTTAAACTCTTTGTAGGCTGCATAGGCAAGAAATAACCTAATGGCTTCTAATCTAGCTACGGGAGCAAACGTCTCATCATAGTCTATGCCTTCTTCCTGCCTATATCCTTTTGCTACTAGTCTAGCCTTGTTCCTAATTATTTTTCCAGATTTATCCAATTTATTTCTATAAACCCATTTCGTTCCAATCACTGTTTGATCACTGGGTCTAGGTACTAATTCCCAAACTTTACATCTATCAAACTGGTTTAGCTCTTCTTGCATAGCTTCTACCCAGCTGGGGTCATCTAGTGCTTCTTCAGTCTTCTTTGGTTCAATATTTGAGACCATAGCAGAGGAAAATAATCCATGTTGATCCTCTAAATTTCTTAACTGGCCTCTAGTCATTCTGGGACCAAAGACATCACCTATCACATTTTCTAATGGATGATCTCTAACTGATCTCACTTCCCTAGGGAGGTCTTGCCTAACAGGTTCTTGCCTTAAGGTTTCTAATGGAGGAGTAGGACCAATAAAGGGAGATGTGACCGGTTGAGGAGATCGGTTAGGTGAGGGTGATGGTGACTGGTGATCGGTGAGTGGGGAAGGAAACGGTAAATTGTTTGAAATTGGTTCAGCTTCAGGCGGTGAGTTAGGAAAGTTAATATGAGGACTAGTTGGTAAAGTATCGGTTAGCTGAGGTTGCCTATTGGATTGCCTAACCGATTGGGGAAAGAAAGAGTCATCAACTAAGTCTCTATAAGTTACACCACTTGAGGCTGAAGGCTGAGCTGGAGATTGATTTGCATTAGAACTGGTGGATTGACTTGAGTTTTGATTACTTGATTCACCTGTCTCAAACACACCAGAGTTATCAGTACTATTTGGAGCCTTATCAGACTCTAGCAAATCAAATTCATCAAAAGTAACATGAACAGATTCAACAATTTTCAACAACCGTTTATTAAAAACTCTAAATGCCTTACTGTGCTTGGCGTATCCCACAAAGATACCTTCATCAGCTTTTTCATCAAATTTACCTCGACGCTCTTTACCGTTGTAAAGTACATAGCATTTGCATCCGAAGATCTTGAAGAAACCAATATTGGGAATTCTGCCACGCCATAGCTCATAAGGGGTCTTGTTGTGAAATTTGTTGACCAAAGATCTATTCTGGTGAAGCGTCTTTGTATGGATAGCTTTGGCCCAAAAATACTTGGGAAGCCTAGCTTCGGATATTATAGTTTTTCCAAATTTCGATCAATGTCCTGTTCTTTCTCTCAACTACACCATTTTGTTGCGGTGTACCAAGGCTGAGAAATTGTGATCTATTCCATGATCATCACAAGATCGAGCAATTCCAAGATTTTGAACTCGTTCCATTATCCGATCTCATACCGATGATGTCACACTCCTTTTGGGTTTGCAAGAGACGGAATAATCCGGTAGCAACTTCATATGTATCATCCTTTGAAGCAAAAGTCTCTACCCATGTATATCTTGAAAAGTCGTCTACAACAACCAAAGCATATCTGCCGCCCCTAAACGCGGTAGTTGTGGGGCCAAACAGATCCATATGTAGCAACTGGAGGCATCTAGAAGTGGACATGCAGGGGCTTGCTGTGGAATGATTCTTTGTCTTGTTTTCCTAATTGCGTGCTCTGCATTTCCTATCATGATTAGCAGACACTTGAGGTAAGCGGCAACTAGATTTTGATTAGCCAGCTTGGATAGGTATTTGAAATTCAAGTGACTGAGTCTCTTATGCCATAGCCAGGAGTTCTCACTGATGTTCTTAGCTACAAAACAAACATTCAAAACATTCGAAACATTGTTTAAATCAATAGCATATACGTTACCTTTTTTATATCCAGTGAGAAGTGTTTCACCTGTAGCAATGTCTTTCACATAGCAATTGGAAGAATTGAAAACACAATGCATACCTTCATCACAGAATTGTGATATTGAGAGAAGGTTATGTTTCTTGCATCATCCACCAAAGATACCTTCCGTACAATAACCGTACCTCTTTTGATGGATCCACGACCGATAATTTTACCCTTTGCGTTGTCACCAAAGACAACCGGAGGACCAGATGCTTCTTCCAGATCGGTGAGGAGATCGGCATGTCCGGTCATATGCCTAGAGCATCCACTGTCCATAATCCAAACATCACTTACCGGAGACGGTTGAGGCCATTGAGCATTCCTGAAATGAAACAAGAAGCTTATGGTCCCCCTTATTCTTTTGGGTCCAAAGAGTTAGTTCCTCTTTGGTAGCCATACCTGGCCGCCACCTGAGCTTTTAGACTCAGTGGGTCCAGATAGGTGCTTCAAGAGGCATTCATAAGCCTTGTGACCAATAAAACCACAATTTGTACATTTATTAGAAGATGGCTGAGGGGGCTTAGATGATTGGATGTTCAATATAGCCTTTGCTTCGAAGAGTTCACCGATTGAGCGTAAATGCATCCTTTGGGGACGAAGGTGATGGATTTAGCTTTGTTGACCGGTTGCATTGGTTTGGAAGGTCTTTTACCGGTTGGGGAGTCCTCACTCGGTTGGTTGACCTAAGTGACGCTTGTCCGACCTGGCTGGTCCTTTAGCGGTGATGGCTTCCTTACCGGTTGAGGTTTCCTTACCTGCAACTTGGTCAGCAATTTTAATTCCACCTTTGCTGTTACCATCACTGAGTGGAACATATTGTCCTAGCTCAGGATCAGCTACCTCGGTCCATTGGGATTTGTTTTTGCCCAAATAAGCCTTCATCTGTTCCCTTCCCTTGGGATAGGTGTGTGGAACAGCTTTGAAAGGTTTAGTTAACTCTCTCTTAATCAATTTGGATTGAGCATCATCAAATTTACCCATCAAGTTCTCAGTGACGGACTTGGTAACCGGTTTGTCATTGCTGTCTTTTTCCTTACTGCTGGATGTAAAGCTTATACCAGTTGTTACATCTCGGTTAGGAGATAACTGATCTTGTATGATAACATCCATAGCAGCTCGGGATTTTGAAAATGTGTCAATGGTTTTTGAAAGAGAGTTATTTCTTGACACAAGATCAGCGATTTGACCAACAGATATGTTTAGTCTCTCAGTGAGTTCTTGATTATTTTTCTTCAACTGATCAGACTCTAGCTTAATTACTTTTAAATTTTTTTTTCAGCTTTCAAAGAGTCATTCAAGCTGCCACCTTGCATGAATCTAGAAACATGCTGACACGACGGTGGATAACACCGGGCAGCTTCTTTTGCCGTGGATTCACGCCGGGCGGCTTCTTTAGGAAGCACACAGACGCCTATAAATAGAGGCCTCCTCTACTCATTTTAGGGGGGATCTTTAGGCACTGTTACTCTACCAAAATCACACCACGAAATTACAGTAACCAAAATCACTCAAAACTCACCTCTCTCATACATTAAATCTACCCTAATCTATTCCTAAATAGGAAAATCCCCTTGGGAGATAGAGAAAACCTATATTGGTAATCTCTCCTTCCTTTACCCTTGATTTACTCTCATATTATCTTGCTTTACTTATTGCTTGTCATTTATATTGATTTATTGTCTTAAAGTTTCCATCTTTGCAATGTAATCATCATATTCCCACTCCCCCTACACAAATGATTCATTAGAGATCCTCTCCCAAGGATGAACAAGGTTCCACAAGTGGCTTGTTCTAGGGAAGATCTACCACACGATAATGTGATTTCCCTTTACTTTTATGCATAAAAATGCAATCTTTATTCATATTATGTCATCTTCTTCCCTTGATCTAGCTTTCCAAGGATTGTCCACCTTATAAGGTCTTAAAGGACATAGGAAAATCCATAATGGTCATCCTCTTTACATTATGTCTTTAGTTTAATTATACTAATTGTATTACTTACATTAAAAATGCAATCTTTACTTTAAAGTTGTTTCCCCATGTCCCTAGAGATGGATCTTTCTCTCCGAGGATTGTCTAAAAAGCATTCTAGGGCACAAAAGACATAGGATGAGTATAAAGATCCAATCTTTATACCCCTTCCCCCTAGTCCCATGGTTCTTGGAGAATTCCGTGGTGAGGATCGGTGTAAAGACTCCATCTTTACATCGTTTCCACCATAAAAATGCCACAATCTTTGTCCCTTTAGAAACCGATGGATCTTAATCCCGACATCTCCGATAATCACTTGAGACGAACATAAATGTTCCTACGAATCGTTATCATCTCAAGATGTAGCATCGATGTGCAAAGATTCATCATTTTCTAAAGAGTCTCATTCTTGGACTTAAAGATGAGCCCCTTTTAATCACATGTGACTAAATCTCCAAGGAATGTTAGATTAAGGCATACCAAGGCTATTATGCCTATGATGGTTGATTGATCTAACCGGAGGGTAGAAAAGTCTCGTAATGATGACCACAAGTCCAAAATGAGCACGAAATCAAAATCCCGAAAACATCAAATCCAAGGTATCCCGAGATATAACCTTCTTATATGGTTTATATGTCCGGCAGATAAACTTGGCACATTCCTTCCTCTTTTCAAATCACACATGCACACGAGCACACAAACAAGCACAAACTTCAGATCTAGGAAGACTTGCTTTTTGCAAGGCTCCTTACGTGAACCCCAAACGTTCTTCCCAAGGAGTAACTTAACCTCCGGACCCTTATCCTTTTTTACAAAGTTTTGAGGAAATCAAAATGGCGTGGCGACTCCGTTTTTCAATAAAACCGGTGTCTTCAAACTGAGGTGAACGGCGACCCCTTTTTCGTAAAAAGGAAAACGGTTTTTTTCGGGGCCACATTCACAGTTTGGCGACTCCGCTGGGGACATGTAAATGTTTTCCAAACTTCTTTTTTCATAAGAAGCGTTAGAAAACGTTTATGAGGGTTAGCCTTCCGTCTCGGGTTCAATTTTTGTGCTTGTCCAATTTTCTTTTATTGCATACATCTTTGTATTCTTTTTTGGCTTATGCATACTCTGAATAATGAACAGGTGTCATTCTGAAGCTGAAAGTTGCCAAAAATGCCTGGAAAAACAGTCTGGAAAGGAAGCAAATTGGAACCTGGAAAACTGTTGAATCCAGCCAGACGGCTAGATCTGCCTGGATCTGAGTCGAGCGGCTTCATTCACAGTTCCACCAGGACACTTTTTCTGAGGTTAATCTGGAAACCATGGCAACTTGGGGCTATTCAGTCCTGAGTCTGGCCAGGTTCCAGAAAATTTACGTGCTTATGTGATGCATTTTCCTCGTCCCAAAAACATTCTTTTATAACACATGATTAAAATCTCTATTTTAAGTCAAAAAAGAATTTTTTAGGAGACCGCACACTACGCGCACTATATATCATGTACACTTTTGCACGCACATCCTTTTAACCCGGGATGGTTGTTCAGCTGCAGTCACGGACAGTGTTACGACGCTCCCGGGCGCGCACGGAATCATCCCAAACTCCCCATGACAGCCAGTGTCGACCAATTCACTAGTCCGTGTCACACTTTTAAAACCGTGAATTTTTGGTTGGTTTTTGGTCTAGACCGTGTCATACAGCCTTGTCGTATACCCCTGTAAAAGTCAAACCCGAGCCCATGCCAAAGGTAAAGATTCCTCCCGCAAGCGAAGCCATGTCAAAATTTCGTTAGGCAAAATTGGCAAAATCTTGACCCCGGCATTGACTTTGACTTTGACTTGCACGAGGTATGTAAAGGTCAAACCTGAGCCCATACCAAAAGTCAATCTCGCACAGGCGAAGCAATGCCGAAATTTTGTTAGGCAAAATTGGCAAAATCTTGACCCCGGTATAGACTTTGACTTTGACTTGCAGAAAGTATGCAAGAACGCTCAATGTGACACCGTGTCATTCGACTTTTAACGTCCGGCCCATGCCTATTATTTTCCTTGGACAATGCCGAAGTCAAACGTCTATCGCGCAAGCGAAGCTCTATCGAAATTTCGTTGAGGCTAAAAGACTTGACTTTCATGACATTGACATTGACTTTAATCTGCATCGCTCGTGCGTTAAAAATTCCTATGATCCACTAGACCCTAGGACCGTTCTTCTCTCTCGGTCGGTGGGATTCGCGTGCCCTATAGGACCCTCGCCCGGGGCTGTCCACCCCAGGAGGTCGAAATACAGGTGGAAAATGAGGGGCTTATAGACGTAGTGGTGGAATCCACTGATCCAGGATCCAGAGTAGTTGCAAAAAAGAAGGGCAGCCTTTTCCAACCAAATTGAAATAATTAAAAGACACTGTATTAAGTAAATTTGAAGATTCTTAATTGCATATTACTTGAGCCTTCAGCCTAAACACCTACCCCCGAGTCTAAACCTTGCCTATCACTTTCCCGTAGCGAGAAAGAAGTGGGTGAGAATACCAGGTCAGCGGCTTTTCAGTAAGGAAACTTCAGGCTCAGACATTTCGTCAGAATCGTCAGTTTCGTCAACCCAGAGGTTTAGAATGGCAGATTTGACAGAAAATAGTGGTGGTATGGGTAATCCGGTGACTAGGGAGGAAGAGTTAGCCCTAGCCTTGGAAAACAGTCGTAAAGTCCATGAAGAGCAGCAAGCCATGCTCATCGATGCTCTCCACCGTCACGGGGTTCAGATAGTCGTTGAAGTTAATGGTTCTTTGGTCATGGTGGAAGATGAAACCCTATAAACAGTGATTTCAGCCCCCTCCATCCTACAACCAATGCCCTCCTCCATCTACATATGATACCTTACCAAGGACTACCCCCTTTCTATCCTTCCCAGCACCCCAACCCATCAGGGCTCCAATGCCCTCACCTCCTCAGATAAGACCCAGCTTTGTTTACTACCAGCAGAGAACAAATGCTACAGCTACCCCAGTCTCTCAGTCTCTGTATTATCCCATGGGATTCATTCCTCCTCCTCTGTACGGACCATCCCAGATGATTTCGAGACCTCAGAACCAATCTAATGATCTCCTTAACACTTGCCCTGCAACAACAGATCTTCCGTCTGTGTCCTTGCCAACAGGACCTCATGAGGCTCTTTACTCCTTATCCTACCCCGGTAGCTATGAATCCAACCCCTATGCCTCCGGCCTATCCTATGGAAACTCGGGACCAGGTCAAGTTTACACCTATTTCCCTCTAAAATATCCCCAAGCCGTGATACTAGCCACTAGTGTGCCAACCACTATACCGCCACCCATGTCTGATAAACCTACCCTGGAACCGAGCAATCCAAAATTGTCACCTGACCCCAACATGGCCTGGTTAGTGGAGCAAGTTAAGTCCATGCAAGAGAAGTTTGGTGAACTAAACACTAAGAAAGCAGCCTATCAGATCACTGATCCCAGCAAAATTGTCCCCCTCCCTCCCAAATTTTGGATGCCTAAGATTGAGAAGTTCAACGACACAGACTATCCTCGAACTCACATTGAAAGTTACCTTCTGGCTATGAGGGCCAAGGATGTTCGTATCAGCAAATGGCCGATCATTTTCAACTATCGTTAAAGGGTTCAGCTCTTAGGTGGTTCCTACATGTAAAGCCAGAGGCCCGAGCCACATGGGACCAGATCAAGGAAACATTCATGGAAAATTACAAGGCCAACTTGAATTGGAAACTAGCAGAAATGACTTGCAAGGAACTTTCCAGCGCCCAAATGAACCGGTGGGTGAATTTTACAAGAGATGGAATTGGAAGCTTATTGAAATGATGACTCCGTTGAATGAAGAAGAACATATGGAAATCTTCCAGTCCTTCTTAAAGCCTCAGCTAAGGGTCCAGATTGGCAATTACTATTATCCTGATCTCCGAGCAATGGTGAATGCTGGCACTATGTTTGAAAACGCCTTCAACATGGCACCAGTTGCAGGAACCGACAACTCCTACCGATACAGGGCACCAGCCTCAAACACTCCAGCATCGCCGTGAAGGGAAAAGAGATGGTAGGTACGGTCAATTACATCCAGAATGAGAAAGCCGAACAAAGTTCAGGTCAGACTGCTATAAAGCCATGGCCTCGCTTCTACACTGCTGAAGACTTTGGAATGCCATTAGAGAAAGTATTTGATAGTTTGGTAGCTGAGGGACTTATTAAATCTTTGGAGAATTGGAAGCCCAAGACCTTTAACGTTAGGTTGGACGAGTATAAGCATTGTCATTTCCACAAGTACCATGGGCATACCACCAATGAATGCGCCTATCTGAAGGTCCTGATCTCCCGTCTGATCGAGGAAGGCAAACTTGAACCGCCTCGGGGCCCCAATACAATCAAGAATCCTCTTCTGGCCAATGACTGGGTGAATGTGATCGAGTTCGGAGATTCATAGCAGACAAATGCAGTAGGGTTTGGGAATCCTAAGATTATAGACATCCTAGAATTCAACGTTCCTTACGCTGAATTGCATGGGGAATGGAAAGATCTAATTGACGCCTCAGCCAGGGGAGGGCAATTTGGCCCTATATTAGGAACTGATTTCATTAATGTCGTCAAGGCAAGATCTCTTTTCGGCAATATCGAGCCAGTTACCATAGTCAAGATTACCGAGGAAAGACTCACTTATGAAGACTGTGAGGCCGAAGTAAATCAAGCTATGATGGTCGAAGTCTCCCCAGAACCTTTCATCACCCATGGTAAACATAATGTGTTTGTGATGGCCCTTACTGCTCAAGAGGATCAGTCCCAACCACCAGTCTGGAAAAATGTGAAAAGAAGAATGAATGACCAAGAAGACTCCGATGACAGAGAAAGTTGTCTCTCAGATGCCGAAAGTGTAACTGGCCTCATTTTTCCAGAGATACAACTGAATGTGATCAAATTCGAAGAGGAAGCTACACCAGCTCAACCGATGCTCCACTTTGGGTATGATGTCTGCAACTGCGATAATGGTTTGATGGATGCACAACAGGATTGGACCGTCGACAAATTTGCTTTTCCCCCAAGGCAGCAACAGCGAAGAGTACTCCCCTGTCTAGTCCAGTCAAACACTTTGTCAATAATAGTGTAAGGTTAAGAGTCTCTAGAGTTAGGAGTCTTTGAGTTTTAGTCCTCTGAGTCATCTGATGGCCTCACGCCTGAAGATTATGAGTGTGTCGCCAATGTCATCTTTCCCATTGCATTAAATGAAATGATAGATCTTTCCGAGTATCCCCTTATTGCCAACTTAACAAATGATAAATTAACTAATAATCTAACAACAGTTAATAATGATTCATTTGAACAAGATGCAAACACACTAAATGAACAATACATTAAAGAAATCTTTAAGCAGATTACTGATAAAGAGGAAAACCGTGCCCAAGCAGCCGAGGAGGTTTTGACTAGTATTAACCTGGGTACTATCAAAGAACCTAAAGAGACACAGATCGGGAACTTCTTTCAAGGGGCCGAACGAGATAGACTAGTTGATCTGCTCAGAGAGTATGTGGATGTGTTCGCCTGGTCTTACAAGGACATGCCGGGGCTGGACAGCTCGATTGTAGAACACAGGATCACTTTGACACCTGATGCCAAGCCGGTGAAACAAAAGCTAAGGAAGATCAAGCCAGCATGGTCTCTGGAAGTCAAGGAGGAAATTGAAAAGATGCTGCAGGTAGGATTCATCAGGGTTATTGAATACCCGACCTGGTAGTCGAATATCGTGACTGTGACTAAAGCAAATGGGAAGGTGCACTGCTGTGTGGATTTCCGGGATCTAAACAAAGCCAGTCCCAAGGACGACTATCCATTGCCAAACATAGACATTTTAGTGGACACCACGGCCAACTACGAAGTTAAGTCTTTCGTTGATGGTTTTGCTGGCTACAATCAGATCAAGATGGCCGAAGAGGACCAGGAAAAGACAGCTTTCACCACGCCATGGGGGACGTACTGTTACACAGTGATGCCTTTTGGGTTAAAAAACACGAGGGCTACGTATCAAAGGGCAGCAACTGCACTTATTCATGACATGATCCACAAGGAAATCGAGGTCTATGTCGATGATATGATTATCCACTCTAAAGGCGCGGATGGACAACACTTTATTGACCTGCGAAAGTTCTTTGAGCGGTTAAGAAAACATTCTAAGAGACTCAACCCTGCAAAATGCACCTTCAGAGTGACAAGGGGAAAATTGCTTGGGTATATGGTCACAGAGCAAGGCATTGAGGTCGATTCCTGAAAGATCAAAGCCATAATGGACATGAGGCCACCTTGAACCCAGACAGAAGTCAAAATCTTTATAGGCAAGTTGCAGTACATCAGTCGTTTCGTCAATCAGCTGACTACCATGTGTGAGCCCATTTTCAAGCTTATGAAGAAAAATGTCGATACAGAATGGAACGAAGAATGCCAGGATGCCTTTGACCAAATCAAGGCATACCTAGTGAATCCCCCAGTACTGTGCCCCCCGTATGGACAAAAACCTCTTCTGCTCTATCTCACTGTCAGCGACACGACAGTTGGGGCTATGCTGGCCCAGGAAAATAAATATTCTCGGATAGAAAATGCCATTTACTTCGTGAGTCGAAAGCTGTAAGGGAGTGAGCTCAATTACTTGGCATGTGAAAAGACTTGTGCAGAACTAGTCTGGGTAGTCGGGAAACTGAAACACTACATGCAAGCTCATTCTGTGAATTTAGTCTCGAAAATGGACCCCATAAAGTATATCTTCGACAAACCTTCCCTATCGAAGCGCCTGGAAAAGTGGTCATTCTTCCTAGCAGAGTTTGACATCAACTATGTAACAAGAAAGGCAATCAAGGGTCAAGCAATATCAGACCATCTGGCAAAATTTCCCTATGGATTTTTGTTGTTGAGCTTGAGAATCGATGGCAACTCTTATTCAATGGATCTACTAACAAAAGGGGTAATGGCATAGGAACGCTGTTGGTAGACCCGAAAGATGAGCATACGCCAATAGCCGTCAAGCTGAACTTCTCTGTCACAAACAATGGGGCAGAGTATGAAGCCTGTATAGCTGGTTTAGAGGCTGTCCTAGAAAGAAATGTCAAGGAACTCGAGGTCTATGGAGACTCAGCCCTGATCATTAACCAGGTCTCGAACAAATGGAAGACTGTCGATCCTAACCTACAGAAGTATCATGTCTATATGGAAGAATTGACAGAGCAGTTCATAGAAGTGACCTTCCACTATCTGCCAAGAGACAAGAATAGATTTGTAGATGCCTTAGCTACTCTAGCCTCATTGGTAGAGATCCCCGAGGGAAAGGCAGTAAAACCATTCAGAGTGGGTAGAAGAGAAGCCCCAGTCTTCTGTTGTGAAATAGAAGTGGGACCTGAGCTCGTCAAGGAACCTTGGTACAATCAAGTTTACCAGTTTCTCAAAGATGGGGAATCAGCATTCAGAGACGAAGAAGGTAAGCTGAAGGAAGGCATCAAAGCCAAAAGCTTGCAAGCCTTGAAGCGTCTGGCCTTTCACTATGCCATTCTAGGGGGCGATCTGTACAAGAAGCAATACCAAGGACCACTCCTTCTGTGTGTCACCAAAGAAAGAGCAAGAGAGCCAATAAGAGAAGTCCATAATGGTCCCTGCGGTCCTCACATGAATGCCAGAGCGTTAATGCAAGTGATCCTCATAATGGGCTACTACTGGATCTCCATAGAAACAGACTGTATTCAGGATGTCTGAGAGTGTGACAAATGCCAGCGGTTTGCCAACCTTAATCATCTCCCGCCTCATGACCTGTACTACATGATGACGCCTTGGCCGTTTGCAACTTGGGGCATTGATGTAATTGGGAAGATATCCCTAGTCAGAAATAATGGACATGAGTTTGTGTTAGTGGCAGTGGACTACTTCACGAAATGGGTGGAAGCAAAGTCTTATAAGGTCCTTACTTCCAAGAAGGTTGCCCAGTTTGTCAAAAAAATATCATGTGCAGATATGGGGTGCCAAATGAGATCATCTCGGATAATGGGACACACTTTGAAGGAGACTGGGATATATTGTTGTCAGAATTCAAAGTCACTCGCCACAAATCATCCCCATACAGACCTCAGACCAATGGAGCAGTAGAAGCTGCAAATAAGACACTAGAGAGAATCATCCGAAAGATGGCCACTCGAGGTCGTGACTGGCCCGAAAAGCTATATCTAGCACTCTGGGGCTACAGAACTTCTGTCAGAATAGCCACAGGAGAAACCACTTTCGCCTTGACCTACGGAATGGAAGCGGTACTGCCGGTAGAGTTGGAAATTCCGTCGCTGAGAGTCCTCTTGGAAAATAGCATCGACGAAGTAGAATGGTTGCACAGTCAGCATGATGAGATCGCCCTGCTTGATGAAAGGAGACTAAAGGCGATGGAACATACCCGAGCCTATCAAAGGCGAATGGCCAGGGCATTCGACAAAAAGGTCAAGGCCAGAGACATCAAAGAAGGAGATTTGGTATTAAAAGAGAAGCCCCCTACCAGAGACAACCCACTAGAAAGTGGGAACCTGTTTGGATCGGGCCGTATGTGGTACAGAAAATACTATCGGGAGGAGCAATGAAGCTTGCAGACCTAGACGACAATCCTTTCGTTCACCCGATCAATGGTGACAAGCTTCGTCGTTATTATGTCTAAAATAAAAAAATATGTATATAAAAAAAAGAAGAAAAAAATAATAGTGCAAAAAGAGTAATACCCAGCTAGGCTGAAAACCCTGAAAAGGGCTGTCTAGGCAGAAAATAGGGTTGCACAAAAAAAATCCAAAAGTTCATTGGAATGAACTACGAAGACCTGAGCCCTTAGCCTTTCTTGTAAAAGGGGAACATAGGCAGCCAGAAATGGTTCGGTCTAAACAATAAATAAGACATTCAAATTTCCATGAAATGTGTCTTGAAAAATTTCTAAGATAATATCTCTCGTTTATTACAAATCAAAAACTTCTTGATGAGTTCAAGCACGGTCTACTCTTGACTCTCCTAACCTGCTACAAAGACTAAAATATACAATAAAAGACCTAATCAGCTAATGTGTTTGCAAAAAGCAATAAGAAGATGCTCGGAATAGGTCTGTCAGTTGTCAGCAATAGCATCCTCCTTGTTCTTCTTTCCTCGACCTCGACCTCGTCAAGTGTTCTTCCTTTTCTTCTTAATTATGTCAGTCTCACTCATCCCTATCTCAGGTACCCTCATTGGAGCCTCTATCAAACCTGTGTCAATAAGTGCCTTCTCTACCCTGGCACGAGTCCTTATCTCCTCCCGCTGAGCCTCGGTGAGAGGAGGAACCTCTGATAGTCTCTCATATCTGACTTCCATGTCTCTAATAAGATCGCCCGACTGGTTATGGCGACTAGCCTTTGCCTCGGCCTCCCTCAAAGTCCTGCTAGAGTCACTATCAGCACCCAAGTAGCAATGTATAAAAGTAATAAAATTATTTACAATACACTAACAAAAACTTGATGGATAAAAATCCCACGTATAATAAAACCTTGCAAGTATACAAGTACCGAAGTAGCAGTGTATAAAAGTAAGGGTCGAACCACAGAGACTTGTGTGAATAGCAAGTGAATTTAATTAATGTAAAAGTAACCAAGGGGGGTTTATTTTTGATTGATTAAACTAAAAAACAGAAATTAAAAACTATAATTAAACAACAACAAATACTAGCAAGGAGATTACCAAACTAAGAGAGATTACACAGTATCATCATTTTATGCTATTTTTAGGGATAAAGATATCAATCTCACTCTAGGGTTCGTTCACTTCTTGTCAAGATTGGGACGGTTAGGCGGCCGGATTACAATCTTTTTATTCTCTTTTAATTATACTTTCGGGATAAAGATATCAATCTCACTCTAGGGTTCGTTCACTTCTTGTCAAGAATTTATTAAGATTTTAAGAACTATTGAACCTACACCAATTTGATTTCTATCACGGTGTCAAATCAATTTATTAATCAAAACAATTGTCTATGTATTAATCCCCAAATCAATGGCGGAAATAATACCCTAGATGTTAAAAAGGCCAAAAAGTGGTTAATCCAAGAATTGCAACCTTAGAAACTTTAATTAAAATACTTTGAAAAACTAGAATGAGATCAATTTATTGAAGAACAATTATAGCATAGAAATCCGACACCGTTTACATCCAACCCATGAAATAGGAAAATTAGCTACTCATAATAATAAAAATTAAAGAAAAAAATAAAGGAACAAAACCTTCGAATTGTAATAATAAAACAGAACAATGTTGAAGTTGCTGTCCTTTTTCCTTGCAACAGTACCACGGCTCCCCTAGCAAAACCAATTCATCCTTTCAATTTATAAAAACCTAAGTCACAAAACGTGTGAAACAGCCTCTTCATGGCAGGCCCAATTCCAGGCCCAATTCATTTGCAGGCCGGCAGTCGCCCTAAGTCCCTGAGTGGTCGCTGAAGTAAACAGACAATTTGAGCTTTATTTCCTTCAGATTTTATCCATTGTTGTATTTTGGTCACTGCACTTTTCTATTTTGCATTTTGGTCCTTAAACTTTCCATACTTTTACTTTAGCCCCTGAACTTTATACTTTCAGTTTAGTCCTCAATTTTCCAGAATTGCAATTTGGTCCCAAAACTTCCAAAGTAGGCTCAAATCCTCTAATTTCAGCATTGTTGCACATCAACCCCTGAACTATCAAAACACTAACAAACACATTAAATTCTCACGGTTTTGAGCAAAAACTAAGCTTAGGAACATATCTTTTGGATGGGTAAAACCACATCCATCAGCACCCAATAAGGCCTGGCGCCTCTCTCCCAAAACAATCTGAGTCGCCCCCATCTCGCTCTCATACCAATCCAAGTAGGCCGTGGTTAAAATGGTACTCTTCCTATTCTTGAGAATGGCCCTGGGTAGAAAAGCGGCGTATGTCCATGCTCTCGAGAAAAAGGAGAAACTATCTGGACCTCTCATGTCTAAAGGTGCCACCTCCATGGTGCGGATGTCCTCCCAGTCATCCAATGGCTCCTACAAGGTCCCGAATTGTCTAGACACTAGGCGGGAAATGTAGAAGGACGACAATGATAGCCCCGAAACCCTCACTATGTAGGACTCCTGAAATGTCCTACGAGTCTGCAATCTCCAGTGAGGCATCCACCAATGAATATCCGAAGTAGATAGCCGAGCCATCATCAGCTCCCAGCTACCCTGATCCTACTATCTCGGTGCACCTCTCCGAGAAATCACCCAAGGACACTAGGTAGGCAAAGCCCCAGGTAAAGTCCCGAGTCTCTCCTGCAACCATAAAGTCAGTACAGCTGGGCGCCCAGATCGCATGAAAAGGTCCCCCTAGCCATCCTGTCGATGCCGTACAGCGTCTCTTCCGAAATCAGAGGGACGCTATCTCTCTCTCTCCCAGCCCTACAGTCTCCGACCATGTCCAAAAGACCGCTATGGCACACTCCAAAGGACTCGGCAGTGAATAGGAAAGAGAATACACAGAGGATAAAGGCGTCCATAGACACCGTGGTCGCAGCAGTACCCGGAGACCCGAATCTTCTCAAAATATCAGAAATGTCGATCCTATCGGGAGCTATCATCATCCCTTCGGCTTCTTCCGGAGAAATTTGCAGAAAAGATGCCAACTTTAAGGTCATTGGCAAATCCCCGGTCAAAGGAATCGAAATGGCCTAAATTTTTGGACCCCCAATCAATGCTCAGAAATCCTCGAAGGTTGGAATGATTTCATTATAAGAAAAGGAGTAAACGTGTCTCCGGATCTCCCAAAATCTCGCTGCTTCTCTCAAAAGGTCCCAATCGGGTGGAAGATCCTTCAAATGCCATAAAGATTTGATTTTGAAGGTGTTGTCGAAAAGCCCCTTGTGAGATTGAAAGTTATACCTTATCCAAGACTGAAGGTTGGAAAGAAAATGATCTCTTTTCCCCTTTTGCAATCGGACCGGTTTCTCCATGGTAGTGATTGGACTCAACGATTTTTGGTTAAAAATATGTGTAGCGATGCGTGAATTTTATTTAACATCTTGGAGTCGCCACCTATATTATTTACTTGGAAATATAGAAAAACCATTTGAAAAGATTTTTGGGTTCGGGGCTTAGGTTATGGAATGGGAAGGTCAAGGAGAACCCATTCCACCCAATCCGGAGATCAGACATGCTAAAAAGAAAGAGGTTTTCAAAGAAAAGACGTTTTATTTAAAGAAACAAGTAAAAGAATCCATTTAACTAGGTTAAACGGAATATAAGATTGATTGCTTCGAGACCGTCCCCATGGTTTGGGGAGGCTCTAGGCCGATCCTAGGTTTGATGTATTTTACCACTCTAATAATCAATTAGAAAGGGAGAGAAAGATTACCTCGTGTGAAGAGACTCGGACGGAGTTTTGAATTAAGTCTAGAGTCGAATCTTGATACGGACAGAGCTTCGCCTCGGTTCTTGATTCTTTCTTCAATGTTTGTTGATCAACAAGGTTGATAAACAAACTTTAAGTGATTTTAGGGTGATTTACAGGAATCTTTCAGGGAGAGAAACCAGTAAATGTCAGGGGTTGATAGGAAAGTCAGGGATCCAAAATACTGAAAGTCTTCAAGTATTTATAGGTATTGGAGAGGTGAAGGTGGAGAGGTAAAATACCCTGGGAAGGTTCCAGAACCTAAATTCTATTGGATGACTGAAATGATAAGATTTTATCAAGAAAGAGGTTGAAATTGACGAGGAAACTGGCTTCTGCACGTCTGCATGGGCTTAGTATCGCGTAGGACATGACTGTTCCACGTGGGACACAACTGTTCTGCGCGGGACAAGGCTGTCAGTAGACAATTGTGTTCTTCCCTCGTTATCTCGTATGCAGTTTAGTCCAAACTAACGGTCGTTAGTCAAAACTTAACGAAACATGACGAAATGGTGGATTTCTTCTCTTGAATCAAGGAGAGATTTAGAGTGGTATTGATCTGCTCCGATGGGTTCAGAATGGGGTGTCTACAGAGCCCCTCATCGACAAGTCTTATGGAAGAAGTCATGTCGACGATAGAAAAAACATTATTCTGGACATCAGGATGGTCGAGCCGCACGGCTTCCTACGTATCTCTATCGGAGAATCAGACCATAACGTAGTTCGACTCCAAAACACGAAAAGGCTGCTTTAGGTATTTTGAAAATTATTTTGAAAATCGAGGAGATTTTATTTTTGAAAAGGTAAATTCATACTGAGGAACCAAATAAGGACCCAATTCTGAATATACCTGCTTTTCTGAAGATTCCCCTGTCTGGGCTCCGAACCTGTGGGGAAAGATGTTAGAAAACAAAGGCTTACCTGTCTGGTCCTTTAAGTCCTGTTGGTTTTGTGACGATTCGCCTGTCTGGGCTTCGAATCGGGCTTTTGCTAGGGATGACGATTCACCTGTTTGGGCATTGAATCGGGCTTTTTGATTTGATGATTCACCTGTTTGGGCGTTGAATCGGGCTTTTGATTTTGACAATTCACCTGTCTGGGCGTTGAATCGGGCTTTTCTTTTGATGATTCACCTGTCTGGGCGTTGAATCGGGCTTTTGTTCTGACGATTCACCTGTCTGGGCATTGAATCGGGCTTTTGTTTTGACGATTCACCTGTCTGGGCGTTGAATCGGGCTTTTCTTTTGACGATTCACCTGTCCGGGCGTTGAATCGGGCTTTTCTTTTGACGATTCACCTATTTGGGCTTTGAATCAGGCTTTTGTGATGACGATTCACCTGTCTGGGCGTTGAATCGTGTGGGATGACTTAATCTCCGGATCAATCATTTTCGGGCGACTGGGTGCCGTTGAATGTACGCTCGCCGAAAAATAAAATTTTTAGGAGTCACCACGCCGTTTTAAAGGAAACATTGAAAACCTTTTGAAAGAGAATTTGGGTTCGAGGGTCAGGTTACGTGTTGGGAAGAACCGAGAGTTCACCCAGCACACCTTCCGTAAACGAGTCTTTCTATGTTCAACATTAAAAACATTCAAACATGTGTGCGATTTGTGTGTGACAAGATATATGACAAAATGCATATTAATGCTCCATTTTATTGCTCAACAGGGGAATTACAAATTATGAGCCTTTTACTGTGGGAGGCCACATCCCACTTACAACGAGGAAGAACAGCTTACAACTGAAAATTGACTTCTGCAGAATGACAAAGAGTGTCGCGTGACACAGGATCTGCTTTGCAGATTGTGTCGCGTGACACAAGCTATCATATGCAGAAGCCTTGCAACATTAGGCACAGAGTTAACAGAGATCTACCCAATCACTTCAAATGAGTGTGGATATTGAAGATCCACACTCTAATTTGAGTGGAAAGAGAATTAGATGAACGAATTACAACTGAAAGGGTGATCTCTGGAGAAGGCTAGTTATGTCGCACTACACAGGATGGATGAGACCAATTGTGTCGCGTGACATAACGTTACCTTCTGCAGAGACCTTACAATTCGAATTCAATTTCAACAGAAAACCAAACAGATCCAAATATTATATCAAATCAACTCAGGAAACAACAAATACACAATGAATTTGCCAAGGGGGTGTGGATATGGAGAGATCCACACTCCCTTGTGAATGTGCGCTCGCCGAATGAAAATAAAAATAAAGGAGTCGCCACGCCATGCTTTAGAGGTGCACTTTGAAAAACCTTTTTAAAGAGAATGGGTCTGGGGGTCAGGTTACGTGTTGGGAAGAACCGATAGTTCACCCAACACGCCTCATCCGTAGACGAGTCTTTCTAATTTAGACATCCAAATAATTCAAAAAATTTGCAAACAATGATAATAGGTAAGTGCGATAAACATACAACACTCAGATTACAGAAAGACCAATGAACACAAAAGCACAATTACAAACTAGATCTGAACATTAAAACAACATAATCACACCAACTGAATGATAAACTAACTAGCTAACAACTTACAACTGAAGGATGATCCCTGCAGATGGGCACGATGTGTCGCGTGACATAGGACTCCTCATGTCCAAATGTGTCGCGTGACACATGTTTACCATCTGCAGGAACCTTACAACTGAGAAACAGATTCAACAGATGACAAATTAAATCAATCAATTATGCCAGAGCCAATCAGAATAACATGAATCAGAGACATAACAACCAAAGGAATGTGGATATGGGAGATCCACACTCCCTTGACATCCAAATTGCAATTACAAATAGATCCCATCATGAACATGCAATTGGATTCAAGTAACAACGATTTAAATAGAGAGATTGCAGTTGCCACTTGATAATCTGAGGCAGATGGAGCCTGATTATCAAGTGGAAGGGAAGGAATCACAATAAGACAAATAGAAGAGAGAGAGAGAGAGAGAGAGAGAGAGAGAGAGAGAGAGAAGGAAATGTCACCCTTGTAGTCCTCAACTTCCACACCAAGTTAGGTGTAAAAGCCTTCGATTCAGCTTCTTAAGTGGAGATCTAGACACGAACTGAGAGCTGGATTGAGTTCTTCAAGGTGTTTGGGAAGCAAGAGGGTAATTGGGTAGGGGGTGAATGAAGGATGAGGGAATTGGAGGGGAATTAGATGGTTTTTTGTGTGGGAGGAAGAGAGAGAGAGAGAGGTTCTGGAGTGATTTTTGCAGAGTGACGTTAGGGAGTGAAAATTGGGATCCAAAACTGAGAGGGGTAGGGTCTTATTTATAGCTGCTGATCATGGTCACCTTATGTCGCACGACACTCTGTAACCACTTTCCAAGGCTTCGAGTTGTCGCGTGACAGGAGGTGCCACCAACCATTTTTGGCGCCAAATCTGGTTCTGGAACATGTTGGGATAATACCCAAAAAGTCCAAAACAGATTTATTCCCTTTAGGACCCTTGGTCTGAGCAAAGTACAAAAAAGTACTTCCTTCGCGAGAAACTTATGGAATGTTTCTGGAAGTCTCGGAATAGACCGGGAATTTACCAAAATGCCCCCTAATGCAATTTTATTACATTAAAATGCACCTAAAAGGATCCCGAATTGGATTAGAATACTTACAGAGCCCCTCGGCAACGTCACTTATGGAAGAAGTGAGGTTGTCGATAAAATAAGACCCAATCCCAATGAGCGGCTGGGGAATAAGGCAGAGGGCTGGACAATGATCTGGGAGATCGGATGGCTGGACCTTTTGAGAAATGATTCCTACGTATCCCTGGGAGGGAATCAAGCCGGTCATAGTTCAGACTATTAGGAGGTGTCTGACCCAAAGAGACTGTTAGGAGGTGTCTGACCCAAGATTCGACTGGAGGGGGAGTTACCCGGGACTTGATTGGAGGGGGAGTCACCCAATACTTTGACTGGAGGGGGAGTCACTGAGGACTTTGACTGGAGGGGGAGTCACCCAGGACTTGACTGGAGGGGGAGTCACCCGAGGATCTGACTGGAGGGGGAGTCACCCGAGACTTTGACTGGAGGAGGAGTCACCCAAGACTTTGACTGGAGGGGGAGTCACCCGAGACATTGAGTGGAGGGGGAGTCACCCAAGACTTTGACTGAAGGGGGAGTCACCCAAGACTTTGACTGGAGGGGGAGTCACCCAAGACTTTGACTGGAGGGGGAGTCACCCAAGACTTGACTGGAGGGGGAGTCACCCGAGGATCTGACTATGTGGGAGTCACCTGAGGATCTGACTGGAGGGGGAGTCACCCGAGACTTTGACTGGAGGGGGAGTCACCTGAGACTTTGACTGGAGGGGGAGTCACCCGAGACTTTATTTGGAGGGAGTCACCCGAGACTTTGGACTGAGGGGAGTTACCCAAGACTTTGGCCCGGAGGGGAGTCACACAAGACTTGATCGGGAGGGAGTCACCCGAGGATCGACTATGTGGGAGTCACCTGAGGATCGGCGGAGGGGAGTCACCCGAGAATTTGATTGGAGGAGTCACGAGACTTTGACTTTGGAGGGGAGTCACCCGAGACTTTGATTTGGAGGAGTCACCCGAGACTTTATTTGGAGGGGGAGTCACCCGAGACTTTATGGAGGGGAGTTACCCAAGACTTTGACTGGAGGGGGAGTCACCCAAGACTTGACTGGAGGGGGAGTCACCCGAGGATCTGACTGTGTGGGAGTCACCCGAGGATCTGACTGGAGGGGGAGTCACTCGAGACTTGACTGGAGGGGGAGTCACCCGAGACTTGACTGGAGGGGGTGTCACCCGAGGATCTGACTGTGTGGGAGTCACCCGAGGATATGACTGGAGGGGAAGTCACCCAAGACTTTGACTAGAGGGGGAGTCACCCAAGACTTGACTGGAGGGGGAGTCACCCGAGACTTGACTGGAGGGGGAGTCACCCTAGACTTTGACTAACGCTTTTAGGAAAGTAATCGACTGAGATATGCTTTCATACCTGTGCTATGCTTACCTGTAGCTGTCAGAGGGACTAATGCTACTGCTACTGACAATTGTGGCTGCCGGAGGGTCTCGTCCCATTGTTGATATTTGTGGATGCCGGAGGGACTCATACCACTGGGTGTTAGTGCCGGGTAGTTGCTACTGCTGCTAGTCTTCGTGGATGCCGGAGGGACTCATACCACTGGGTGTTGGTGCCGGGTAGCTGTCAGGGGACTCACGCTACTGCTGCTGGGGATAAGTGTAGCTGTCAAGTACAGGACAGTCTCTGTTGACGCTTGACTTTTGTGTCCTGAGCTTTGCTTGGTAAGCCGGGGATTTTGCTTGCTAGGGATCAAACTCTTTTTGGTGCTTTGGCGGCGGGGCCATTGATCTTGGTGCTCACTGCTGGGGAGACTCAAATAAACATGGATTCTTTGTCTCAGTTGTGCTTTGAGGGGCAATCTTTGAGATTTGCTCAGTTTGATTGTTGTACCTGCAGGGGAAAACAACACTCCAAACACTATATCTAACTATGCTATTCTGTTAGCAACGATTTAACTATGTTAGCTTGTTTGCACGAATCTGTCCGTTCTGGGAACGAGGGAAGAGAAATGTGATTATTGTATTGGCAGGTCGGCCTTGCTGGGTTTGTACAAGAGATTATGGAACTGTCTCGGGTAAGTTTGTATAGTGATACATATGGTGGGGGGACCCTCTCCCGTGCATTTACATGTAGGTATGTGAGGTGTATTGCAGCGACGGCGCATCAGAGAGTGCCACGGGAAAAAAGACTTGTAAGACCCTATTTGTTGTCTGATGCTGGCCAGGTGTGTTGCCCGACATGACGTGTCTGCTTGTCAAGATGTGTCACAAGACTGGGAGAAGCTCGTAACAGGGGCCTTTTAAAATCAACTCAGGCCTCATTTGCAGATATTGCCCTTTCAGCAGGAGGAAACCAGTAGCCCCAGCTTGACAGACAAGCGATTTCTATGACAAAGGTTGGAACTTTCAATCACCATGGAGCACTATAATAGGGAAATAGCTTCTCGGGAACATCAATTTCGCCAGGACTTTGTCGAAGTTTCACAATTTCACTAAAAGCATTATGGGAAAATCATTGACAAGCGGTATGGCATGCCGTGTCTCTGGCCTTTGAAGAACTGGAGGGTTGATTGGGACTTGCTCTTGGCAGCTTCATGTTTCTGGGACTCGGAGAGGCACGTGTTTACTTTATCATATAATGATTTGACGCCAACCATGGAGGATTTCAGAGCATTGACAGGCCTGGGTGAGGCAGAGACTGTGGCATTTCCCTGGGACAGACGGTCAATCACGGAGCAATTGTCGGCTTTCTTGTGCCTGCCAGCAGATCAGGTGGCACCTATGATTCTGAATGATGAACTTGTAGACTTGACCCGGATGGCTCGGTTGCGATCTTCCAGTCCGGAGTTGTTTGATCTTTCTGCCTCTTTGGACATATATGTATTGCTTACCCTGTCAGCTTACTACTTCTGCGGGTATATTGGAGTCTGTCCGGGCATACTGTTGGAGATTGTCAGACAGCTCAGGGGTGACCGAGGTGTGGACCTTCGTCAAATCCGGTCTGGCCAAGGGGAGATGGACATTGTACCGTTGTTGTTGGCTGAGACCTACCATGGCCTTGATAGACTAGCCGGAGGATCTGCTTGTATGGGTGCAGGCAACCCCATTTTGTTGTCTTTGTGGCTTTCTGAGAGACTACGCTTGATTGGGCCATTACCAGAGGGTCATATCGCGATGCCTTGGGTGACCAGACAACGCAGGTTATTGAGGGACGCGGCCGACGGTTAGCGAGATGAGGTTGGCGGATGCAGGGCTGCTGATCCCGAACCACGGATTCCAGCGTAGGGGCTACAGACCATGAGAGACATTCAGGATGGGTCGGTGGTAGTCAGACTGCCAGGGTTGCATGTGTCTTCATTCTGTGTCCCATCACTGGTGAGCAGGCAGTATCGGTACCCTCATGAAATTACCTGGGGATTCTCGCACGGATGCGGGAAACGCGGTTGTCTTTCGCGGAGGGTTTGTGTCTGAGACCTCGCTTTTCGGGAAGGAATGAGGAGTCGCCACGCGGTTTTTGTATTTTGAGCCCAAACGTTAAGAAATGGCTATTGTGAAAATGGTGTCATTTTTATTGGTAGCAAAAACATAGGAAAAAGCTTTGAAAACGGGGGTCATTTTTATTGCTAGCAAAAACGAGTAAAAAGCTATTTTGAGTACCAGAGATTGTTAGGTTCGGAGGTCATGTTACGTTTCGGGAAGAGTATTACGAGATCACCCGAAACGCCTCGTATGACGAGTCTTTCTACCTTTCTCGAAAACGTGTGCGTGTGTGTGTGTGTTTGCATTTTGAAATGGGGGCTTGAATGACAAGAAATGGGGGCTTGAATGACAAGCTTAATCTTGGTTTGAATGTCAAACGTTGATTAGGTGATCTTGTTTGAAAAGTCGAGCATTTGAATAACAAACGTCGGTTTTGAGACGGAAATGAGCGTTTGCGTGGCAAACGTCGGTTTTGGTTTTTTGAAAAGGAGTTCGAAAGTCGAACTCCGGGTTTTGAACCGGGCGAGTCATTGTTAACGATTTTTACGGGAAAAAGCGTATTAAATGATTTTGAATGTCAAAAGTCGGCTTTTAGTTTGAAGATGAGCGTTTGGATGCCAAACGTCATTTCGCGCGTTTTGAAATAGAGTTCGAAGGTCGAACTCCGGTTTTGAACCGGGCATTACATTGTTAACGATTTTTACGGGAAAAAGCGTATTAAATGATTTGCGATCAACGAATCGGGTTGCGACTCGGACTTTGAAAAGTAAATAATATCACGATCCAAACGGGTCGGACTTTGTAAATGACAGTATATAAAGCAGTATCAACGGAATCAAACGATCTGGAATCGTAAATGACGATCAATAAGCCAAAACGGCTCGGAATTGTAAATGACGATCGACGAGCCAAAACGACTCGGAGTTGTAAATGACGATCGACGAGCCAAAATGGCTCGGAGTTGTAAATGACGTTTGATGAGCTAAAACGGCTCGGAGTTGTAAATGACAGAAAAGTAAATGACGATCGACAGATCGATCGATCCGAAATTGTAAATGACAGAAAAGTAAATGACGATCGACGAATCGATCGATCCGGAATTGTAAATGACAGAAATTTAAACGGAACGGGGTCGAAACGCCATTTTAACCCGTGATTACTTCTCTTACGGGAAGAGAAGAGGATCGAGGGGCTAAAACGTATTGGACCCCGTTAGACGGAGGCGTCTACATTTCAACGGTGTTCGTCCGAAACGGTTGTAGCGACTGGCGCATAAATCGAGATGGAACGAGAGATTAGAGAGAGGGAGTTATACCTATGGCTAGGGTCGACTCCTTTGGCTCGGGAGGTGTATACGGGATACGGAAAGTGGTGTGAAATGGTGTTTCGGAGTGGAAGGGGGCGTATTTGATCGAAATACGAGGGTTTCACGCGAATCGAGGCAAAACGGGAGCTCGGGAAGGGGTGAAACTGGTTTGGGCCGTGGCAATGGTGATTTTGGGGAGTAATTTTGTTGTTCTCAATGGCTTTGACAGCCCTTCTATTTATAGGCAATAATTCAGTATGAGTCCGGCCGGACTTAGATTGAAATCCAGGGGGTTTTGTGAAACTTTGGAAATTGGAGGGACTTGCTGGCAATTTCTGAGAGTCTGCAAAGGAGTCCGGCCGGACTGAGACTGTATACCAGGGGTATTTTAGTCTTTTGGCCTTGATTTCTGATTGAAAGGTGACTAGAGGGAGGTGGCATGCTTGCCACGTGTCCCATGAGTCACCAGCCATGTGGGAGTTCGTTCCCGGGTCCCGATTTTGTCCGTTTTTAAAAATAAAAGTTCGAAAAATGTCTGAAACGCCCCCGGAAAGTGCCGAAAAGTGCGTTTTTCAGGGAAAGCCGTACTTTCACGTGCAATGACATGTGTCAAGTATGCTTGGACGTCGGGATGCACGGGGCAGTCCTGGGACGTCTCGTTGGCATGGCAACGGGGAGCTTAACGGGTTCCGATTAACCTGGAGCGGGCCAGTTAACGAATTTCGGTTAAGTTTCTAACAGATTTTGACGATCCGGATTTGGGTACTTACAGTTAGCCCCTCAGCGACGTCTCTTCCGAAGGAAGTGGGGTCGTTGAAAAAGATAAGGATCCAAATCGGGATGCCTTACTTTGAAAGACCTGGGCGGTCAGCTGGCTGGACCCTTAGCGAAAGGATTCCTATGTATCCCGAGCGGGAATCAAGCCGATCATAGTTCGTAGGTGCAAGGGGCCGCACTGGGGGACCTTGACCTGAGCGAGACTGTTGGGAGGCGTCTAAACCTGAGAGGATACCATTGCGAGGTACCGAAACCTGAATGGAGACTATTGTGAGGCGTCTGAACCTGAGAGGAGACCATTGCGAGGTACCGAAACCTGAATGGAGACTATTGTGAGGCGTCTGAACCTGAGTGAGACCATTGCTAGGTATCGAAACCTGAATGGAGACTATTGTGAGGCGTCTGAACCTGAGAGGAGACCATTGCGAGGTACCGAAACCTGAATGGAGACTATTGTGAGGCGTCTGAACCTGAGAGGAGACCATTGCGAGGTACCGAAACCTGAACGGAGACTATTGTGAGGCATCTGAACCTGAGAGGAGACCATTGCGAGGTACCAAAACCTGAATGGAGACTATTGTGAGGCGTCTGAACCTGAGAGGAGACCATTGCGAGGTATCGAAACCTGAATGGAGACTATTGTGAGGTGTCTGAACCTGAGTGAGACCATTGCGAGGTACCAAAACCTGAATGGAGACTATTGTGAGGCGTCTGAACCTGAGAGGAGACCATTGCGAGGTACTGAAACCTGAACGGAGACTATTGTGAGGCGTCCGAACCTAAGAGGAGACCATTGCGAGGTACCGAAACCTGAATGGAGACTATTGTGAGGCATCTGAACCTGAGAGGAGACCATTGCTAGGTACCTGGACCCGAATGGAGACTATTGTGAGGCGTCTGAACCTGAGAGGAGACCATTGCGAGGTACCGAAACCTGAATGGAGAATATTTGTGAGGCATCTGAACCTGAGATTTATGAAACCTTAAAGGGCGTGTGGCGCCTCAAACCGGAGTTGCTGAATCATACGAGGGCGTGTGGCGCCTCAAACCGGAGCTGCTGGATACGAGGGCGTGTGGTGCCTCAAACCGAAGTTGCGAGGATACGTTTATCCTGAGACGAAGTCGTTCGTACCTTAGTATCTTGAACTTACGATGAGCTTGCCGGAGTTTATCTGCTGGGGATGGGGTGGCAATGATAGGAATGGTTGTGTTAAATTGGCGTTATTAACAACTCCTAAGGATTGACGTTTCTTCTTTAGAATCCTGCTGGGGATAAGCGTTCGGGCTTACCTTGATGGAAGAAGAGGGATTGTTGTGCGGGCTTACCTTGATGGCCGCTGTAGTGGGACGATCGGGCTTACGACTGGCGGCCGGGGAGGTGAACGATGGTGAAAACCGATAGAAATTTTAACGTCAGGAGACGGAATTGTAACTGGAATGTCCGGAGACATGATTGAGCGTTTGAATGTCAAACGTCAACTGGGGGTTAAGAATTTAACGTCTGGAGACGGAGTTGTAACTGGAATGTCCGGAGACATGATTGAGCGTTTGAATGTCAAACGTCAACTGGGGGTTGAGAATTTAACGTCTGGAGATGGAGTTGTAATTGGAATGTCCGAAGACATGATTGAGCGTTTGAATGTCAAACGTCAACTGGGGGTTGAGAATTTAACGTCTGGAGACGGGCGTTAGTGAAAACTAACTGGGAATTTAACGTCTAGAGACGAGCGTTAGTGAAAACTAACTAGGAATTTAACGTCTGGAGACGAGCGTTAGTGAAAACTAACTGGGAATTTAACGTCTGGAGACGAGCGTTAGTGAAAACTAACTGGGAATTTAACGTCTGGAGACGAGCGTTAGTGAAAACTAACTGGGAATTTAACGTCTGGAGACGAGCGTTAGTGAAAACTAACTGAGAATGGATCCTCGGGGGATGGGGCGTTAGAAATGTCTAACTGGGAATGGATCCTCGGGGGATGGGGCGTTAGAAATGTCTAACTGAGGGAAATTTTACACTTTTGGAGGCCAAAAGGGGTAAAATTGAAACTGTGAAAAGCTGAGGGGCCAAAGTGGCAAGGAATCTTTCTGGTGCAGCAAGAGTCCGGCCGGACTTGGATTGAGTTTGACCAGGTTGTCATCAGCGCCGAGGCAGAAGAAAAAGTGGCCATTTTCTTTCATTATTTCCGACGAGGAAGAGAGAAATGAGGAGAGGATTTTCACCCCAAATTGTGAGGTTTGCTCAAATTTGTGAAGGAATATTGCTATGGAAGGCGATTGGGAACCAATGGCTCGTCATGGAAGGACCGATGACGAAAGAACGCGGTTGGTTCAGACCATTCGAACCAATATTCATCCATTGAATAAGGCGGAGTTCTACCCGGCTAAGGATAAACACAACTCCAAAGGAGGGATCGAGATATAAGTAAGCTTCCCTCAAATTCCATTAATTTTAAGAATGTGCATTCTTTAAATGTTAGAAATTTGACTAGGAATGAGTTAGGGATTTTGGTGCTTGAATGGGGGCTTTTGACTTTGCTATGAACCTTTGTCGAAATTGACTAGGATGTAGTTCAATTGACACTATGGGTAGATGACATAAAAATTTTGGTTTCAAAATTCCATGTCTAGATGCATTTTCCAAAATTAAAGTAGCTTTAATTCGGGACGGAGTAAATTTTTGAAATGTTCGAAAAGATTTTGAATGTTCCGATTTCTACGGAGTTTTCGGAGGGCTTTGAAAGTTCCGGTTTTGACGGAGTGTTCGAAATGATGGAAATATTTTAGGAAATGAATGAGAACCGTATCTGCATTGCATCCCTTTGACATGTGTTCGTGCATTCTGTTGATGTCGCTTCTGTGCTTAACGTATCCTTGATTTGTTCACCTGCAGGGGCGAGGGACGGTTGATGTTCATAGCCAGAAGAGTCGGGGAGCCTTCGAGGCAGTGCGAGCGCTGTGGGAGGTACTTCCAGATGAGGCTCGAGAGGGAGATAGGAGTCCACGGCAGCTGATCAACTCCGGATTGGCTAGATTTATCGATGCGGTAGCTGCGATAGCTGCGACGCAGAGGGAGAGGTCCATGTACGTAGCTCTGAGCGAGTACTGGTCGGATACGACCCACACTTTTCATTTCAGATGGGGGGAGGCGACGGTGACTCCCACCGACTTTGCTGCTATCACCGGGTTGTCGACCTATGGCAACGCGCTGGTGTGGATGGATGGTTATACCCCGGGGCAGTTGTCTGAGCTGCTGGGTTTTGATATCACCAATGCCAGGGGCTTGGGCATTCGGTATAGGCCGATGGAGAGGCATCTGCAGACGGGTATTATAGATTATTTGGGTGGGTCCTTGAGGATGACCGCAGAGCGCCTGGCTCGAGGGTTCATTTGGTTCACGTTGTCAGCGACTTTGTTCCCTACTTCTGACACGTCTTGTCACTTCCCTCTGCTCGGGTCGCTGACAGACTTGGATGCCGTGAGGGGGTATGCCTGGGGGGAGGCTGGACTGGCCGAGCTCTACTACTCCTTGGACAGATTCTCGCGGGGAGAGGAGAGTTCCTTGAACTGTTTCTCGCATGCTTTGGATGTAGGTTTGCGTCTTTTTTCTCTTCCTTGTCTCTCTTATGTACTCGTATGTATCTGGTCTTTCGCTGACATAACTTTCCATTTGCTTGACAGGTCTGGTGCTATGAGGTGTTCAGTCCGCAGCAGTGGGACATTAGGGAGGCGTACCGATCCCTGTTCCCCGCCATCTTTGGTTTGGCGAAGAGGGCGAAAGAAAGGCGGTCACGTCGAGGTGGGTACTCGGGCGAGCGTACGAGAGGTGTCTCGAGCACTCGAGCGGGAGTTCTCCGAGCGGATCAGTGACTGGTGGAGTCGGTTCCACGTGGCGTGGTTCGAGGTTGCTAGCGAGGTGACTCGACGGTGGAAGCTCTGGTGGGACTTCCTTTGCGATGTTATGTATGCGGGGAGAGGGTTACCCGTCGCGCGTGGCCCGGGGTCCCTTTCGATGGTGCCGATGGATCCTCAGCCTTTGCGCATGCCATCCTCTCTTTATGCCGATGGAGGAGTTGGAGAGGTATAGACAGAGTGTGTTCTATACCGAGTATATCATAGCGGGAGCCGACTATGATACTTTCTTGAGGATGAGGATGAGGAGCCCGCAGGTGCAGCACAGGGAGGGAGAGGGCCTTGGATATCCCCGAGATCTCCCACTCCCATGTGCTAGGCTGGCGTACGAGGGGCTGGACGGTTCGCGCAGGCGACTGGTGATCCCGCTCCTGGATGAGCCGAGACCACGATATAGGGTGGACCCCAACATTTCGGTGAGCACTTTTGATTTTCTGCATTTCATAGTAGCATTCTGCAAATGTTGCATCTGTACTTTCTGTTTGTCTTTTGATGACCTTCCTGGTTCGCAGGTGTCTGGTCGTACGTACAACGAGGCTATGAGACTGGTGGATGGGTGGGCCGCCTATGATAGAAGGCTCATGGAGTTCATGAGGTGCAGTTCCCGGAGGAGCGTGGATGTTCGTGAGCTGAGGCCGTCTAGGCCGAGAGGTTCACCTCCTTCCACGGCTGGTGGAGAGGACTTCGCGCAGGGATTTGGCCAGTTCGCGGGCGGAACGGCTGGGTTTGGAGCTCATCCTCCTTCGCACTCGGGGCACGAGAGGGGAGAGTCCTCGAGTTCGCGAGCAGCAGGAGGCCTTTCGTGTATTCCCGCTGGAGGAATTCGGAGATTATACATTTCGACGGATCCAGTAGGCTGCGGGCTTCGATGCATCGAGTGCTCGGATAACGAGCAGGACTCGGAGTAGTCCTCTTTTATTGCTTTCTTTTAGACAAAATGTATGTATTGTCGGAAACAACTTGACTTGAGCTGTTTTGAAAAGGCGCCGCGGTGGGGGCCCAGGAACATGTACTTCGCGCATCTATTACGTGATCACCTTCTTTTTATTTTCGGCAAATAAGCAAGTAGGTTAATCAAAAATAAATAAAATGAAACATGCACTAAAATTGAACGGGTCAAAATTTAAGCCTATATGCAGCGATTATTAATTAATTGCCTTTGTTGCACGAGCCGGGGCGGAAGTGGTGTTGGCTTTGGTTGAATGAAACCGGGGGTAGCACCTTGGATTCATAAAGGATGAACTGGGGCCTTGTTTGGAATTGCTTCCAATTTAGGAAGCAAGGCTGAGTTGACCAAGTCAAGCTGAGAGGGAGTCCGTCCGGACTAAGAATGAATTTCAAAGTCTTTTAAATTGCGGTTTCGGCTTTGCAATTCGTAAGCTAACGCATTGCTTTGATCGATTAGGCTGCATTTCTTTCCAATTCTTAAGGTTTCCTTCACTTTGTCATGGCTCCCTTTCCTAAGCTATCGTCTCGGATGCAAGAGCCATACACAGAAAACTTTCGATCGTGGGTACGGAACCACACGAGGGAGAACAAAGGGTTTTCGAAGGCCATTTATGGCATGAAATCTATTTGGGCTTTGAAGGAGCTCATGCCGGATTAGGATCTTTTGAGAAGCGGCGGCTCGCTTCAGGATGTACGGAGGAATGTGTACAACTTTTCGTACAACGAAATCACTCCTACATTTGAAGATTTTCGGGCCATTGCAGGAGGACTCGACGGAGCAGACGACTAGTTCTTCCGTATCTTTGGTGGCATGGCCACTATTGAGAACTAGTGTCTTTGCTTGGTATCTCGAGGCGGAGAAGCATACGGGATGCGTCTTACGAACACGATTATGTTGACATTTCCCTGCCCAAAGATTTCACGGAGGCGAGGGGAGCGTCTTCGCGTGGGACGCGTTTGCTCTGTGCGCGATCGCTACTGTTCACGTTCACGTCCACAGGTGTGTGCCATCACGGTGTCTTGGACTTGGTGAGTCGTGCCGGACGGGAGACATCGTGCCATTGGTCTTGGGCGAGGCGTTCACAGGCGCATAGGTCGGATGGCGGCCGTGGCCGTACATGTGGGGAGGAGTCCGCTATGCTTACCATGTGGTTGAGGAGAGGCTGCGAGATGATGCCCGAGGTGCCAAATGTCTTGTGACGCTTGGTCCTTTCTCGACGTCCTACGGTGATAGGGAGCAATCGTGGAGCTCGGATGGCCGAGACTCCACACGCATCACTTGCGATGTTGGGTTCCCCATTGGAATTCTGAGACTTGTCGGACCGCTCGGGAGGGTCTATTGGTTGTCGAGTGCGGTCTTTGTCTCAAACATCTTTCTACATTCCCTCCGTTGGTTACTGCGACGGTACAGGCTGGAAGCGAGGTGCCATTGACGGGCTTAGTTCATCTTTGCTTACCTTCGAGTGGGATCTCTGGCGATGGAAGATCCTTCGGCAATTGCTGCTCACGGTGGTGGCAATACACGTCCTTTCTGCCGGGGTTCTCTTTTACCGGAGAGGGCAGCCTTGTTCTATTATCGATGCAAGATCTAAACCGGTATGAAAGAGTGTATAGGGGAGACACAGATGGATATCTTCAGGGAGACCAGCTGAGCCGGTTGGGTGTTGGCCACCTTGACGGCAATGACCTCGAGGAAGGACCGGGCGGGAGCTAACCACTGGGGATCGTGCACCGGGAACGACTTTGGTGACTATGAGGCTAATGCATTCGGGATCGAAGCCAATCAAAAGCTTATCTGGCCACGATGGCTCGGAAGCGGGCGGCTCGAGACAGAGCTAGGGAAAGTGGCTGCGCTGGATGGGCTCTGAGCTTGACGGAGGCGTCTGGGAAAGAGTCCACTGAGCCGAGTAGAAGGACTACCGGAATATTCCTCATGTGAAGGTGAAGAACACTCGCCGTGGGAAAGTGGAAGGGAAGAAGGATGAAGGAGGACCAAGTACTAGAAACTGAGGGTCGACCTTCTTTGCCCGTAGTATCCACCCAGGCTGTCATTGCGAGACACATTAACTGATTAATCTCACAAAAACGTGCCTCGTGTGTGTGTGTTTGCATTTTGAAATGGGGGATTGAATGACAAGCTTAATCTTGGTTTGAATGTCAAACGTTGGATACTAGAAGATCACTTATTTGAAAAGTCGAGCTGTTTGAATGACAAACGTCGGTTTTGAGACTCGAAATGAGCGTTTGCGTAGGCAACGTCCTGGTTTTGAGTTTTGAAAAGGAGTTCGAAGGTCGAACTCCGGTTTTGAACCCAAGCGAGTCATTGTTAACGATTTTTATGAAAAAAGCCAGTATTAAATGATTTTGAATGTCAAAAAGTCGGCTTTTAGTTTGAAAGATGAGCGTTTGGATGCCAAACGCCATTTCACGCGTTTTGAAAGAGAGTTCGAAGGTCGATCTCCGCTTTTGAACCGGGCATTAAATTTGTCAACGATTTTTACGGGAAAAAGCGTATTAAAATGATTTACGCAATCAACGTACATCGGGTTGCGACTCGGACTTTGAAAAGTAAATACTATCACGATCCCAGTAATGGGCTTCGGACATTTTAGTAAATGACAGTATTTAAATGCAAGATCAACGGAATCTAAACCGCATCCGGAATCGTGAAATGACGATCAACAAGCCAAAACGGCTCTAATTGTAAATGCACTTGCATCAGGCTTGAGGCCAAAACGGCTTCGGAGTCAGTAAATGACGATCGACTTTAGCCAAAACGGTTCGGAGTTGTAAATGACGTTCGGACTCGAGCCAAAACCAGGCTTCTGGAAGTTGTAAATGACGTAAAAGTAAATGTGATCGACGGATCGATCGATCGAATTATAAATGGCTTGAAAAGTAAATGACGATGACGGATCAATCGATCGGGTGTAAATGACGAGAATTTCGCGGAACGGGTTAAGAACGCCCGTTTTAACCATGATTACTTCTCATACGGGAAGAGAAGAGGATCGAAGGCTAAAACATATCGGACCCCGATAAGCGGAGCGTCTACATTTCAATAACGGTGTTAAATCAAGAAACGGTTGTAGCGGCGGCG